>JAHLJT010009419.1:74114000-74213898 GCA_031308135.1 Acheta domesticus | reverse complement strand
AACAAAACACACACACACACACACACACACACACACACACACACACACACACACACACACACACACACACACACACACACACACACACACACACACACACACACACACACACACACACACACACACACACACACACACACACACACACACACACACACACACACACACACACACACACACACACACACACACACACACACACACACACACACACACACACACACACACACACACACACACACACACACACACACACACACACACACACACACACACACACACACACACACACACACACACACACACACACACACACCACACACACACACACACACACACACACACACACACACACACACCACACACACACACACACACACACACACACACACACACACACACACACACACACACACACACACACACACACACACACACACACACACACACACACACACACACACACACACACACACACACACACACACACACACAACACACACACACACACACACACACACACACACACACACACACACACACACACACACACACACACACACACACACACACACACACACACACACACACACACACACACACACACACACACACACACACACACACCACACACACACACACACACACACACACACACACACACACACACACACACACACACACACACACACACACACACACACACACACACACACACACACCACACACACACACACACACACACACACACACACACACACACACACACACACACACACACACACACACACACACACACACACACACACACACACACACACACACACACACACACACACACACACACACACACACACACACACACACACACACACACACACACACACACACACACACACACACACACACACACACACACACACACACACACACACACACACACACACACACACACACACACACACACACACACACACACACACACACACACACACACCACACACACACACACACACACACACACACACACACACACACACACACACACACACACACACACACACACACACACACACACACACACACACACACACACACACACACACACACACACACACACACACACACACACACACACACACACACACACACACACACACACACACCACACACACACACACACACACACACACACACACACACACACACACACCACACACACACACACACACACACACACACACACACACACACACACACACACACACACACACACACACACACACACACACACACACACACACACACACACACACACACACACACACACACACACACACACACACACACACACACACACACACACACACACACACACACACACACACACACACACACACACACACACACACACACACACACACACACACACACACACACACACACACACACACACACACACACACACACACACACACACACACACACACACCACACACACACACACACACACACACACACACACACACACACACACACACACACACACACACACACACACACACACACACACACACACACACACACACACACACACACACACACACACACACACACACACACACACACACACACACACACACACACACACACACACACACACACACACACACACACACACACACACACACACACACACACACACACACACACACACACACACACACACACACACACACACACACACACACACACACACACCACACACACACACACACACACACACACACACACACACACACACACACACACACACACACACACACACACACACACACACACACACACACACACACACACACACACACACACACACACACACACCACACACACACACACACCACACACACACACACACACACACACACACCACACACACACACACACACACACACACACACACACACACACACACACACACACACACACACACACACACACACACACACACACACACACACACACACACACACACACACACACACACACACACACACACACACACACACACACACACACACACACACACACACACACACACACACACACACACACACACACACACACACACACACACACACACACACACACACACACACACACACACACACACACACCACACACACACACACACACACACACACACACACACACACACACACACACACACACACACACACACACACACACACACACACACACACACACACACACACACACACACACACACACACACACACACACACACACACACACACACTCACACACACGGTGAGTCACGTAACTTTAGCACCTTCTGTAACTTTTGAACGGTTGAAGTTATTGCAATGCAGTTTTCACGGAATTGCATGAGGGAAAGGGGCTAATTGATACGTGCATTAATTTCTATTTTATCACTTGCATTTTACGAGATTTTTTAGGTAACTGTTTTTTTTTAAATGGCACTATACATATTTTTTCTGTCCACCATGACGAGCGTAAAAGGACAAATCCAATGATATACATATTGTTATATGTAAGATAAGCATTTTTTTGAGTAATTTTGATTTTTGAGTGGGGTTTAACCGACGTTTTGAATAGTCCACCACACAAGGTCACGCAGCGCTCCACCAGCAACGCGTGCCCGGACAAGGGAAGGGAGATTTGAAGATACGAAACATATTCCAAATATTCACAAAACCATTACTGTTTTTCCTGAACTGTGCTTTCCATCCTTCAACATTTTCAGATTTTTGTCTTTCTTTGAAGGATGGAAAATAAGGATTTGACATATGTATTGTAGTAAAATTGTTTATAACTTCAACTTCATTTAATGGGGTTTCATAAGATACGTATTAATGGGATCTTGAAACAAAGCACAATAAGAATAAATAATTAAGACTGTACAAAAATATTGCATATTTTGAGCAAACAATTTCAATGTTAATAATCATATAATAATAACTTAAGGATAGAATCAATCTTATTTCAATACACAGTACCTATGACAAATCCATATTTTCAATTCCTAGGAAACACAAAATATTTGAAAATGGGGCACGATGGAAAGCAGAGTTCAGGAAAAAATGCAACAGTGTTGGGAATATTTGGAATATGTTTCGTATCCTCAAGTACTAAAATCCCTTCCCTTCCCTTCCCCGAGCCCGCGTTTGCTGGGGGAGCGCTGCGTGACCTTGTGGGGTTGACAGTTACAATGAAAATATCCGTTAAATACTAGTCGCAAAAAAATCAAAATTACTCAAAAAAATGCTTATCTAACATATGACAATATTTATATCTTTGGATTCGTCTTTTTACGCTGGTCATGATAGATCGAAAAAATATGTATAGTCCCATTTGAAAAAAACAAAGCTACCTCAAATATCTCGTGAAATATAAGTGATAGAACAGACATCAATACACAATTCAATTAGCCCCATTCCCTCATTCACTTCCGTGAAAACTGCATTGCAATATCTTCAACAGTTCAAAAGTTACAGGAGGTGCTAAAGTTACGTGACTCACCCCGTGTGTATATATATAAATTGGAAACTCCAGGTCCATATATTAATTTATTGTAATATTAAATGAAAATAAAAAATATCAATGAAAATGTAAAATAATGTAAATAAAAATATGAACAACATGATGGTACGTTGCCTTCAGAGGCCAGGTTCCACCAAAAAGTCTGGAAGTACCAAAGACTATTCCTCTTGCAAAGAGCTCTTTGTTTCCGTACAAAATAACCATGTTTCTGTGTCAACCTGGAAGTGACTTCAACACCTGTAAGAAAAGGCGACGTCTTATAGTTTCACATCTTGTCACCAACTAACAGAAGGTCATTGAAAATTTAAAAATCGTAGCACGATCATGTATTTTAGTTGAATGAGGACCTTAACCAGAAAACTGACGTCATGAGGTCATGTTTGGGGAACCGTCAATTAGAAGACAATCTGAGTGCCATTGACAATCTCCTCACGCAGCAGTATTAAGCACGGAGAAGATACTTTGCACAAGGTAAAATAATTCAGGTTTACCATGATCATTCCAGTAATATGCAATAATGATGTATGAAATTCCTACATTGAACAATATTCATTATCAACAAAACCAATTCTTAACGACTCGATTATGGAACTCACAGTTATCAAAATCTCGAAGGTGGTATCCCGAAATTAATTTCAACATGTCTTGAATTTAATTAAATTATTTCAGAAGAACCACGTACTAAGCACTCTGAAGAGTAGATTTTATTTCAGCGGTTCAATTCTTCTCCTCTGCTCTGGCTGCAATCATCTTTGGTCCAGATTTTGTTGAGGTGGAAAAGTGACAATTAGTAGTGATAGGTATGAAAAGCAACAACGCATACTTTCTCGCCCTTAGTAACGGTTACGTAATTTTATTTTACAGAGGTTTCGTCCGAATTACACTACTATCCGAAAATACCCGACGCCAAGTTACACAACAAATACATATATTTTCGAAACATTGAACATGACATTTTAAAATCTGTTCTCGATGGAAATATTTCATTACGAAAAAAATTACCTATTGGATTTGTAGGAAAATGGCGAAAAAATGTTAATATCAGCAATTAAAAAACACTTGAGATCTGCACCATTCTCTTAAGCGTCTTATATGCTATCCAAGGTCAAAATTTAACCAAAAATTTAGTGCCGTGTTTGAAAAAATTAACTAGTGGTGCAACAGAACAGCACAGACTTTCTCGTATTAGTTTTCTATTTGCTTTGGTCTCGGCTACCTATTCGGACTTGCCACATATTCTTGCCAGCTCCCATCTACAACGCCCAAAGTACATTTTTTTGGCATTTTCTTAATTTGCCAGTTTTGTAGTAGTATAACTGAAATATTATTTTAAGAATATTAAAGAAGAGTAAAACCTCGTCCTAAATTCTAATTTTTTTTGAAAAAATTGGAGCAGTTTTTAAGAAAATTGCGTTTATGCGTTACTGTAAATTTGAAATTTGAAGCTCTTTTACACAGAAACCTTTTGAGTTTTCGAAAAATTTCATTACGTTATACATAAAACACTATAGTTCCATCTTCACAACGCGCGGAAGGCAAAGAAAGAAACGCAAATTTGCTTTCTATCAGGGGATCATTGTAGCTCTCGGAATAATATGTTTCAAATAATCCTTTTTGGGGTATAATTGATGAGTTTATTAGTGACAATATCATCTGATACATTGTCATGCGAGACATTTTCAAGCTTTTTATTATTGTGTCCTTAAAAAAATTTTAAAAAAATATATGCATTTAGGACAAAATTTGGCCAAAATATGACCTTTTACTAAAAACGGTGTAAATATGACATTATATGCGCAATAAAAATACTTTTTTCTATTCGATAATACCTAGTCCCGTGTATAAATTCTTTTAAAATTCGCCAGAAGGTTCAGAAAAAAAATATATGACACTGTCACCATCTCGCAGTTCACCAACTTTTCAAACATCCATTGTTGTGCAAATTTCAATAAAGCTTTGCGGATTGCTTGAAAGACAATTATATATTATAAAATACTAGGGTAGCAAAAAAATGCAATTTAAAAAAATCAATAAAATCGATTTTTTTATTGAAATCAGATTTTTGATTTAAATCAAATTAGTTTTAAGTATAATTAGCATATAACAAATATTTGTGTTGAACGCATATTTTCTACTTTTGGTTTCGTCCAGTCGAAGATCAGAAATAAGTTGGGCACCGAAAAAGCTGCAAAGCTTGTATTTTTGTATAAAAGATTTAATTAGAAAGTAGTATTTTGAGTTTGAATGTCTAAGTCACTTGCTCCAAAGCCAAAACTGAATAAATGTGATACTGATTACATATTAAGAGTTAATGTTATATCGATAAAAGTGTTTAGCAAGCGAAAAATGTATGATAAAAGATTATTACTAATTATATGTAATATTTTCTTTTAATATCAAAAATGTAATAGTTTTCTGTGATTTAAATCGTGATTTTTTTACTTGATATAAATCCTGATTTAAATTTATTATTAAAATCAGACGATTTAAATCATTCCAACCCTATAAAATACTATTTTTGTTCAATATATTAATCCCGTCGAATCGTATTTTCTTTATAATCGCCCTAAATATAAAGAAAAACATTCTTTATATTTAAGCTGAGACAGCCTGTTATTTAACTTTTTATAAAATTTTCTGTATTTAAAATAATGCATTTTCGTTATTCTCTATAGTTCAGGATCCTAAAATAGGTTACCAAACAATTTTTAGCACCGTTTTAAAATTCTCTACGGTTTAAAATTCTGAAGGGGGCAGACCGGGGGCGAGGAACGGTGAACACGGGGCATGGCGTGGCACGGGGCGGGGGGCGGGTAACAGACTATCACCGGAGATACTCGAGTAGCGCTGTATTTAAAACGCCACCGCCCGTGTAAATGACGCTGGCTACTAAGGGAAGGACGAGGGGAACGAGAAGCGTCGCGCTTGTAAAGCTACAGGTCTCTACTCACACCCGGGATACGTCATTTTTGCTCTTTCCGTTTTACCCTTTCCATCACAGAGAAATGTCTTTGGCGACATCCCCCGTAATAATTGTCACGAACGAAATCCGCCAGCTCCTTCGACGAGCAACGGTTTGCGCGGGAGTGGCTTCGACAGTCGCCGTGTAGAAAACACAAGGCGCGCTGAGCCCCGACGGGTAACGCAAGACTTTGCGGGCCTCAATGATAATTCTAAGGGTAAAACAAGGACATATGAAACAGTCACGAATCTCGTGAATATATGGGCCCATTTCTATTATTTTGTTAACGCCCATAAAACGTGTTGCGCTGGGCGGCCGTCCCCTAGATCTCTTCCAGCAAAAAGGACGACCGCGTGCGTGCAAAGCAGACCCGCCAAGGCCGCGTGTGCATCGCGCGTCTCGTATGCAACGCCTCTCGCAGCGACCCTGGCGCATAAGGCGTGGTGGCGCGGCGCTCGCAGAAGCCTCCAGTTACGCTCGCCGCGAAGCGCATGACTCTTCATTGCGCGAGTTTGCAGTTAGTACATCACTTGTGAAAGCTAGTCAATGGAAGTTAAGGACCCCGCGCAAAACATGAACATTAGAGATAAGAAATTACTTTATACCAGCATTGTAAAACACCTTTTCTATCGCAAGAAATGGTTCATTACCGGGCATTTTACGGCACAAATGATGACGCATTAGCATTTCACGGCAAGAATGCGTCATTACACATTCGGCCAATCGCAGCGAGGGAATCGTGGGGAGGTAAAGGAAACCGAACCGTCTTCTCGCGTAGACACTTCACGCCAAATACCCGATGTCACAAGAAAGGTGTTTCGCAAAATTAATTTTAATTCTCTTATAAATTTATAATGCTATTATACAAAAAATTGCTTATGCAACTCTTTTATAATCTGGCTTTATTGCATTCGTACAAATTTGAAGACTTGCTCCTAATGTCGCTCGTTTTCAAAACTCGTGCAATAAAGTTTAACATTATAAACTAATCACATAAACTACCATTATCAATTTATAAATAACTCCATATACTGGTAATTAAAAAAAACATTGTGGAAGCAAATATAAGATTCTTATTAGCGCTTGCTACGTTTTTAATAATTCGAATAAATTGTGTAAGAAGATCTAGCAACGTGAATGTATTATAAAAGATCCAGCAATTTTTCCAATTTAAGGGAACATAAAAATGTAAAGGAATTGAATGTAACAAAATGAGTCTTTAACGCAAATTTAAATTTCGATACGAAATATTGAACGAGTGGCGCTATAACAGCAAATACTTTTTCGAATTATTTGTAAGAGTTACATAATCCTACACTGAATAACCGGCTTGTGCGAGAGTATTACTCACAGTTAGACCTCCTCCGGTCCACAATTCGGGTAAGTGAGTCACTCGATGCGTCTCTGACTACTTGTTTACCCTACTAGTCCAGTCGGTAGGTACATTTTACCTCGTAAAAGGTCATAGAAACTTTTTCTTTGGATATGCTGTGTGTACCCAGGCGCAAGTTAAAACCCAAGTTATCGACCTTTCAGACCCCAGGCTATCTCCAGGAGGACCGAAAAACGGTATTTTTCTAACTTTTTTTCGTTTTTTTTATACATACGTCTTCAACCTTAAGTCCCGTAGAAAATTATTAAATTCAATTTTGATTCATATAATTTTCCTACACGTGATACTATTATTTGCCTCACCGTTTGTGTATACATTGCTTCGCAAATTTACACATTGTCGAAAATATTATTATACAAAAACAAAGTGTATACACACACACACACACACACACACACACACGTCTGTGTGTGTGTGTGTTTTTGTTGGAGTTCCAGCTTAACTCTTCAACGCGGAAACCATGATAATTCATCAAAACTTAATATACATTATTACTGCGGAATTACAATGTGGAAAATAATACTGTGCGAATGAGGCACCCTAGAGGTGTGGGTGCGAAGGGAGTGACATTTTAAAAAATCATTATGCAACTCGCAATGCCTACACCCCGTGTAATGCGCACTGAGCGGGCAGAGATGGCGAGACGGGCAACGCTATTTAATATACGATTATAATAATTACCCGGGCAACGCCGTATATTTACACAGTAATATATAAGTAAATGGCGACTATGTACTTTGCCTAGCAATGTGATATGGATAAAGTATTGGTAATTCCAGAATTAGCCTGTTTTCGTTATCGAACATGGGAAACGTTTTGAACCATAGATCAGACTAAGGCCGGATGAAGTTCACATTAGCCTTTACGAGGTTTGTGGAGTATGTGAATTAGATTATGGTGACGAGAAATAACAGATGCATGAACAAGAATCAGACTGTCGATGAAAAAGTGTCTAAGGCTAGCGAGATCAAAATGTGTAGTTTTGAGAATTTTAACAGCCAGGCAATGTACGAAAGGTTCACTGTAACTTATAGTTAGTTCTACGGAAATCTTGTTTCGTAGAATCAGAACTACACGAAGGTACACAAGGTACTTTACGATTTCTTCATTACTAATTTTATTTGATAAGATATTATAAGTATGAGAGATTAATAGAGAGGGATAATTGAGAAGGTAAAAATAATAATTATATAATTGAAATGAAATATAATATACTAGAAAATGAAATGCTGTACATTCGAAAAAACTTATTTTGATCCTTCTTATTCAAGTGCCACATTAAATTAATTACTTTCGTCACCACAATGGACGAGATTTCGACGGCTTTCAGCGAAATTTCGATCGACGAATGCATTGCCCAGCCTTATCAGTTTCAGGGGAATTATCCAAAAGCATATGTTTTCGGTCTTATATGAATGATTCTGGTGAGACTTGTCCTGTTTTCTAGAAATAAATGTCTTCATAAGCTATTCCTGTTAGATCGGTAGATCCTTTTCATGTAGAATGGTAACACTGTAGCGCTTTGATGCAATAATTGCATGAAGTTCCTACGTTCAGTTAAGGAGGTGGAACAAAAATGATTGCCATTTAAAAATATCTGTCCGTCCGTAAGAAAAAATGTTAATTTATAGAAGCTTGTTACTGTATTTCACATTATTGCTGTACACAACTAATAAGTGAATAATTTAATAAACAATACGAAATACAATAACACAAAACGAAAACCAGGTAACAATTAGCCATTCAAACATATTCGTGCCCCTTGGCATATTTTATAATGCAAAATATATAAATATAACAATGAAATAGTAATACGTAGTACAGAATATGAACACAATTCAAATCTCAGTTCCTTGAAAAAACATATCTGGCAAACGTATTTTAGCATGTATTCCCTGCCTCCTTGCGCCGCTTCAGCTTGTGCTTGTAGATCCCTTTCTGTATCTGGAGGGAAATGAGAGCAGTGTAGGAGAGCTCCGGGATTACCAGGAGAGCAAGTGGCTCAAGCGGACGCTCTCTGACATAAGCTTTAAGCCATTCGATCTCTACAATACTGTTTTCACTTTTGAGCCATATTCAGATCTCCCTTCTACATTAAATTCCCCGAAGAAACAACAATTACTAAAATTTCAGCACAGTAGCATCTCCTACGTGTAAACTTACAAAATTTACGGAGATCGAAAGATTACAATGTCTTTAGAATACAAACATAAAATCATTGAAAAGTAAATCAATGACTATAATATTAAAAAAAGCGCGTGGCCTGTGGAGTAGTGTTAAATGGAGAAGTTCTATAATACTAATGTAATTAACAATTTAACTCTCATCAGTGTGTAGTAAGCGGAAGACCAGCAGAAAAATAAGGTGGAAACAAACCAAAGGCACACTCTTCGAGCTTTCCACAACTTTTCTTGGAAGGCCACAAAGAGTTGTGCCGCAACGTGGTGGAATTCCGACAGAATCCGCTCTGCAACGCGAGACGTCTTTTCGCCGCTGCCAAAGAGAATTCCAGGATGTGAGAGCCTGAGCGATGTGCAAGAGGAAATTCAACGGAATGCTCCGAGAGACAAGAAACCGAGAAACACTATCCACCGGTGATCTTATATCAAGCGAATCTCCGAAACTAAACCAAATACATGTGAATTTAAAATTATTCAATGTTTTCCACAGTACAGTTCCTTCACTATTCTCCATGCAAGGGATTTTTCTCGAGTTTTTTTTAATACTTTTCAAAAGAATTGCTTGAATATGGATGATTTTTGATTTTCTGATTAAGATGTATAATTGACCTTTGGAACTCTTCACAGTGTAAACCACCGTCACAGAAGTCTAAGTCTGAATCACCTGAGATTCTATCGTATTAAATAGGAAGATTACATTTTGGAACCCCTTCAACACACAAGTTCGCTATAACGCTCAATCGTGTGAGCGTGTACGGACCAAAGACTTAAAGGAGTTCAATGGCACAGAATTTTGTTTTTCAATTAAATTTAGCATATCACAAGTGAAAGAATACTAATTTCATATGAACACGAAATTTTGCAACCCGCAATGCTGTCGTACAGTCAGCGTTCGTAGGTCCCCTGGCACTTACTCAGGGAGGCCTACTGCTCCTCACTCACGTAGAGCCGGAGTGGGGGTGAGAGGGGTGGGGGAGGGGAGAATAATTTAATCAGGTGCTGCGAAGTCCAATCTCGTTCGACGGGGGCGCACAGCTTCGCTTGTTTTCCTGGAAGCGATTTCAATTTCATATTGGGTGGAGCGGTAACATCTAATCGTCATTTCGACTGAGACGTCGAGTCGGTCGCGTCGCAGACGCGCTGGGCTCGACGGGCAGCGGCAGAGGCCGTTCGCAGCGCGCGAGGAAGCTTTCCGAGAACCGCCTGCACAGCTGAGCCACGGGGTAAGATATATAGGTGGGTTCACTTCCGGTCTAAAACTGAAGCTAATGTGAAGCTAGTTCTCACAGTTCTCGCTATGTAAGCGCTGCGAACGACTTGGGCATTTTTGGGACAAGATGGTGATCCATTTAATAGCTTTGTAACCTCTGGTGGAAGCCACTAATCGCGAGACGCCATCATGAATGCCCAACTCGATCGTATAAGCGAGATAAGCGAGGAACTAGCCTCAAACTGGCTTCAAAATTTTGTCCAAAAGGCGGCACATCCACGATTCGGGTGAAGAGAATCGAAGGAACGGTGAATTCGCAGTACTCAACCTGCGAGAGAAACTGCAAGGGACGCTCTCGACAGGAAAGCAACAAGAAATGGGCGAGCCTCCATCGGGAGAACGGAGATTGCAAAACTAAAATCACTCCTGTACGTGACACCGAATGAATGGAAGAGAGCAAATTTGAACACAAGTGAGAATTGAAGATAAGTGCTTCGGTGACCGAAGAGCTTGAGAGACTGCGTGATGTGAATAAATGACAGGCATGTGAAGTGTACTTGTCGTGAGGTTCAACTCGTAAATGCGCATTTAACGAAGATCGGCGGTGTGACAGGCGTACATCGCGAGCTTACATCTAAGCGAATGTAAACAACTGATTGATTCCAGACATGTTAGCAATGGTCATTAGTCCCATTAGTGTAGAGTATGTTTTATCGCGAGAGTTGGCGAGATTCGGCGCCGACCTACACGTTTGCTTGCGGGCGGGGGTCGTTCTCCTCAGGTATCTCCCATTTCAGACGGAATAAGCTTTAAACTCGCGACATGTGTGGTAACGTAGTGCATATGCGTGTATTCTGGGATTTTTCTCACTGCCCCTCAAGGTCCGTCTTCACGATGGAATACGTCACGGTATTTCGCGACGTTCTTAGTCGTGCCGCCAGGTATCGCATGATCGCGACCGTATCAAGCAGTGCTTGCGATCATGCGACTTCTAGCGGTACGACGGAGAAAGACGCGAAATACCGTGTGATATTCCATCGTGGCCATAGCGGCTTGAGGGGCAGAGTTAGAAAAATCGCACTACAAGGGCACAGGATTGGGAAGAAGGAAAGATCGGGCGCCGTCCGAAGCCCGTTTGTTAGGGTACAGCTCTGGAATTCGCCTGGTATTAATAGGAGAAACCACGGAAAATACCGTTCAAAGCAGCCTTCTACCGCTAAAATTCTCTGGAAAGCGGCTAAAATTGATCTACTTAAATAGCTAGTCTAAAATCCACATCCGTCGGGACTGCTGTGAAGCAACGAAGCGTTTTTCAGCACAAAGGCGAACTTTTGTTCATCTCACTGCGCATAAAACGCCGTTTTATTACACTAAGAAAGACTTACTCCGATTATTGCCATTTTCGATTTTATCGAAAGTAATTTTAATGATTTCAAGCACAATGTTTTGTGTTCTAACTTGGATACGTGAGATACGTATTAATGATCGGCAAGTAATAGCCTTCAACACGGAAAAAATTACATTTCAGTGGTCGTATGAAATTGCACTGATAAGTCTTTGTGTTTCCTGTTATCGGAATTCGTTTCAAGCCCTTTATTTTTATTAGCTTCAAATTACCATTACATATTGTCATGAGAGCACCCTTTCTCTCTGGGGAATAGTGTCCAGGCGACTTCCTGTTTTCTTACCAAGAATTTTTATTTATAGTCAATATAAAATGCAATTTTATTTGCTGACTTATAATTCTTATAACGTAAACAATTGATGTACTGAATAACTTTCATAAGGATACAAAATTAGTGAAAGCTATATTTGTTTAATATTTATGGGTGACTTCTGGGGACTGACGTCCCATGAGCCACTCCCTCTTTAGCTCGCGATTATTGATAAATACCCCAAGAAATCGTTTCTCCCAAACTCAACGTTAAACGTTCTCAAAATCACAAAAATATTTGTTTCAATAGAACCGTAGTTAGTTGCAAACGACGAGGCTCTTGACGGCCAGGTGAAACAGAGCGCCGATTGGGACGAGAAACCGCAGCGGGGGGTACGGGGTGGAGGCGGGAGGCGGAGGCGGCGGCGGCGGCGGGGGTCAACAGCCGCGGCGCCCGCAGCGCGCGCCGTGACGCTGACGCGGTGGCGGCGGCGAAGCGATCGAAGCGCCCATCGACACGCTATCGCCTCCACCACGCCCGCACAAAGGGCCCAACCACAACCAAGGGGGCGTATTCAGTATGCATTTCGTTTTGCGGGAGCGACAAATACTTTGGCCATTAGTCCCGTGAGTGTGTATTGCGATTTCCGTAACTGTGCCCCTGACAGAAATCAGCTGTTTCGCTGCCATCCAATCGGGAGCCTATATTTCGCTACAGTGACGTCTCTGTGGTGACGTTCAAGCTCCCGATTGGATGAAACCCGCAACAGCTGATTCCTGTCAGGGGCACAGTTACAAAACTCGCAGTATAGTTGGCAGTGTTCCTCTCATAAGATCTGGGGCCGACCCACTCGTTCGCTTGTGGGGTTCCCCCTTGTATCTTCCCCAGTAAGGCACTGTTCCAGCAGAGACAAGCTCTACGATCCCGAATCGTTCTCCGACATGTGTGCTAAATAGTGCATGAAGTATGTGGGTGAGTAAGGCAAGATCGCGCGCAGTCCGTGGCCTGTTTATTAGCGTACTGCTCATGCATACGCCTGGTATTGGTCGAAGAAGCCATGGAAAACTACTGATTAAAGCAGCCGATAGAATGCTCCTCCAGATAGCGGCGTCGCTCCCCCGACGTCACTCCTAATCAACCATTTCCAAACATCTTAAAATAAATATTTCCTGTTAAAAATGTAGTTTCAAGTTTTATTTCAATACGCGACCCCGGTTGTCTCGTGTAGCAATAATAATCCTTTCGCTATTAAATGAAGCTCATTCCGATAATGAAAAGAGCAATTACTTTTTCCCAGCGTTTTAAATTTCTCGCATTTCGTAATTACGAGTTATAAAGTTTTGTACTGCTGCAGTAAACAAAATCAACATATATTCGTACTGTCCGTGCCTTATATCGAAAAATTCGATAATTCTCGTTCCTATGTAGTCAATTACTTTCTTTAACACGTTGTATTGTCAGAATTGACGTTTTGTGTTTGCGATATTTGTAATTCTTAATACTGATAAACTAGTTAACGACAAGTTCGTCAATCCGTTTGTGAACAAAAATTGTGACTAAAGAATACGCAATTTTCATCCAAAATCGATATTGACCAATCGATCTAGATAACGTCAGTCCCTTGAATTTAAAAAAAACTGGGGGGGCACCTTACATGCAGCCTCAGAGGTATTTTGAAAATTTTCTGAAAGCTAATTCAATTTTTTTCTTTACATTCCTCCGATTTTAATTTTCCAAATTTTTAATGTTTTCTACAACGATGATATTGAAGTTAGAGATTTTATACTTATTGAAATCCGTTCTTCAAAAATAATTTTTTAAATAACTTTAATTTTTAATTGATTACATTTTTTTAAAAGATGGATAAATGGATGAATGTAGATATGGATAAATTTCATGCAATTTTGCATGAAATATAAGCAATTTTTAAAACATATTCTCAAAATTGCTCTATTTTTCTCTCTCGAACGACAAGATTAAGGCGCAGGTTCGATATTCGCAGAACTTTCAATTGTCGATAATTGCAAAAGTTACCAAGAATGTGAGAAAATGTGTTCTGTTTAAGGGCAACTAGCTTACTTCCTCGCATACTACTTACTTCTAAAGAAAGTATTGTAATGCTGCTGTAAACGACAATTTTTCGACAGAAAAACTAGTTTTGAGAGTCCCTTATGCCAAAAAACTGTTTATTCCTATATCTTACATGTAGGAAATAACTTCTGCTTACAGGTTGTAAAGACAGAATCCACGTTTTGTGAGACTTCGTTATCGAGAAAATTGGTTTACGGCTAAACGGCTGTCTGTCCGTGGTCAACGGTAGCGCCCAAAACGTTCAAACAATTTTCTCTCAAATTGATACTTCCTGTTCGATCTGGCGGACGCAGTGGTCCCTTTCAAATTATATTTTGAATTTTGAGAGTTCTTTATATGATGCCTCAAGCACATTTTGAAATTCTAAAAAATTGCGCCAAATGTTGTGTTTAAATATTAATGTTAGAGATTTTTTTCCTTACTGAAATTTGTTCTAAAATTTTTCTTTAAATAAGATCATGTGCAATGTTTTGTAAATAGTATGAGTCTTTCGCGAAATCCTGAGTTCCATGATGAAGTTTAAATGCTTTTCGAACCTGCCTTGAGCCTTATATATTGAAATTAGGGAGTTCTCTCTTAATGCTATTTCTCAATTTTAGATCTTTAAATTATTTCCTACACATTTTTTCGAAATACACGAGTAGTTATCTCCGTATTTTAGAGAATTTTCTTCTCTGAAAACCAACGGAGCATTCGAAGACATCTCTCAATAAGGTCGGGTACAATTTTTGGGAAACACGATGGCTTTCGCGTATATTTTACTTGAAATAAGCTAATGGCAATTTAAAAAAAAAATTTTCTTATAAACTTCTCAACATTTTTCAATGGAGCACGTTCATTTCGTTGAACAATTAATTTTCCAAAATTGCAAGAGTTATAAATAATGCGAGTAAGTACGTGGCACCACTTGTTTCATGAAGTTTCGAAACAACGTGCTATTAGGATCTCAGGTTGCCCCCCCCCCCCCCCCCGGGCTGTACACAAGTCAATTTACTACTTGATCGTCTTCAAAGACAAGCGCCAACTCTGTAATTCCTAATCGTCCTCCGAAACTCCAAATACTTCGTAAGTACGGAATTTCTACTAAGATGTTTAGTTTTTCTTTCGCGACCACTGTGCGCCGCACCAGACCGTGCAGGCCGCCCAGCTGCCCTCTGCCACCGGGCGCGCGGCCAGCCCAACACCGCCTTCCGATCTCTCTGCGGGGACAGTGTTGGCCAGCCACGCGCCGCCTCGGGCCGTCGGCCCACCTCTCTCGGGGGCTCACGACCACACCCTGCCCCGCTCCATTACATTCCACTCTCTTTTCATTCATTCAAACAAACACGACAGTGTTTGCCCATCTCGCGCACCCCAGTTTTTTAGAAATTGGTAGACAAGCGTGGTCGTTCTTTACACACGAATTTTTTCGTCCCGACCCCCCCCCCCCTCTCGACACTATAATAAATAACGGGCTTATATCCACTGCATCCCGCAGTACTCTTTTCCTAAGCCGTTTACATACCTTCGGAAAAAGGCATTTTGCTCGAATATTAATGAGTGACAGAAAAAACTTCTGGGAGAATTGGAGGGTGCGCAATTCAGATTGTGACACTTGTTTTGGTTGGTTTATTGCAACATGCAATGCATTTAGGTCAATGGATTGTGGAGTAGTGATCTGCGGAGTGGCATGATCGGGTCGGGACTGCACGGGAACAGAGAGGGAACGGAGAGGGCGACGGCGGAGCAAGACGTGAAGAGCAGCGAAATCTCGATTTAAAAATAAAAATTTCGTTTTACACTATATTAGTTAGAATTAATTTTTTCTGTCCTGTTCTGACGATTCTAATGAATATCCGGACAATTTCGGGTTACAACTTTTAACAAAACTGTGGAGTATGTCCTTTTAAAATTCGACCGAACAGCAAAAATGACTGTTTAGAAAATAGTCGCTAAACAGCAAAATTTCTGTTTAGAAATCGACAAAAGAAACATCGGGAAAATTCAGTACTGAAACATTTATGTTTATGACTAAAAACTTAAAAATTGGTGGGATTAATCTACGACATTTAGCGCAGGTTTTCCTTGGAAAGTGCCCACAAGCAAGCAGCCACACTCAGTGGCGTATCTACGATATGGCAGACATGGCACGTGCCATGGGCGCCACATACAGGGGGCGCTATTTAGAGTATACCCGTTGAAAGAAACAACAACCCCCCTAATTTGAAGTATCCTGACAGAGGCGCAAATTCTGTGCTGGCCATGAGCGCTTGAATACCTAGATATAACCTCTCTCTCTCTTTTCTACTCTAGATATAACCTCTCTCTTTTACGCCTCTGGCCACTCTACTCGCAGTAAAAGCTTGAGCTCCACTCGCTAGGGATCCGCACGCGCCCCAGCTTCCCCCACTCCATCCACCCACGACCGGGTTCCCCTTCCCCCACCCTTTCCAGACGCTCGCGAAGACAGATCCGGCAAGCAGCTGTTCCGCGCAGCATAAACAGCCTTTGGGGGATAAATAAATATATCAGCTGCCAGATAAGCGCTCTGTATTCAAGACGACACTGCACAAATAACAGGGAGCAAACTGTGCATGCCTTCTCGAGAACGGAAAGGAAGTTTCAGAAAATGGGGGTCTCCCAACT
Organism: Acheta domesticus; assembly: GCA_031308135.1. NCBI lineage: Eukaryota > Metazoa > Arthropoda > Insecta > Orthoptera > Gryllidae > Acheta > Acheta domesticus. The sequence continues at coordinate 74,196,197 of JAHLJT010009419.1, read as the reverse complement.
CCTCATAAAATAGCAAAGCGAGAAAAAAATGAATGCCAGCATACATTTTCAGTCACACTGACATCACATGAAGAATAATGATACGTTCCTGACATACAAAGAATTTTTTCCTTTTTTCTTTACGACTGCCGGGTACACGATCTGAAATTAGTTCATACACGTCAACAACAGAACAACAATTATGATACACGAATCTCGCCTTATAATCATTTCTTCTGAATGTAATTGGTACGATGAAGTCTTACCAATTACCAATCGTACCAATTACGAGTGTGAGACGGATGATGAAACATTTTTTCAAATGTATACACAACGCAATTTTCTGCATTGCCATTTTACAATACTAAAAGATTCCTCATCTTGCCGACATGAGCAGCCGTAATCGTTAAGGCGGGAGTGCTTGGCGGTCTCAGTTCGGAAGGTCAGGAGTTCGAATCCCGTCTCGGGTATGGATGTTTGCGAGCTGAGGCCTGATGGGGCTTTCCCAACCTTCGTGTACATCCTTCCAATCGTCTTCCATCCATTATTTCCCGGTCTGGTGGTACAGGTTTGGAGATCTGCGCTGACGTCACAGCCAGGACTGGGATCAAAGCCCAAGTAAGATATGGATGTAGTGTGCTGTAGCTTGATGGGACAGATCTAACAATACCGTATCACCTTCCCTTCCCTACACTTCATTACTATTGCGAGATGGAAAGCCAAGCCTTTCCTTATCGAGCAGAAATAGGCCCTTGGGCCGCATGTAAATTGGGTACCAAATAATTCCTTCATCTTTCCTCGCGAAACTTACATTCTAATTCTACATGAAAATTGAGGACCAAACCAACGCAGGTAAGGAAAACTACTGATAGAGCAGGTAAGGGCCGCCGCCATGCTGCTGTCCAAGTTCTTCCTTGTGCCTTTTTGAAAAATCTTTCATACTCGCTCCTACATTAAAATGAAAAGCAAAAAAAATCACTAGAAGTGTGTGTCCAAATTTCAAGTTCACCGTTATAGAATATTCGCTGAGAAAAAGGAAGAATATAAAAATGGCAAGATAAGCAGAATTCATTCAATCAATCAATGAAATTTGGGAAGGGAATTTCATTTTAAAAATAATGGCTATAAAAAATGTTCTTCGAAACTAAAGTGTCACCTTCCACGTTTACCTGGAAGGGGAAGAGGTAGTCGGTCCCCAATTTACGAATGCCCTTCTCTGAGTTGGTCCCCAATTTACATATGGGTAAAACTTATTCTCCTTCTTCTTCCCAATATAGATACGCCGGGCCCTTGGGGTACCCCCATCTTGATTGACGAAGCCTGGTCTAAGGGCCTCCATCAACCGAGGAGGGGAAAGGGAATTCTCGACAATGGAATGAATATGAGAAAGGGTCGCGGCAGGTGCTCCTACAACTCGCAGCGCATGAGATTCGAAGAATAGGGACGAGCGAGTCGCTGAGTTTGTAGCAAGGTTAAAGGGCGACAAGTCCAATACAAAATACAAAACACCGTTTCGCATTCACTCCAAAATTTTCTCCTGTGCATAGGTAGTCTTCACAAGCAGTAGCAACATTACATCATTCGCGATAAAAACTAAGGTCCATTCGCTACGGATCCTCTCCTGCTATAAAGTGTTTTGTAAATAAGATACGAGAGACGTCTTCTCCAAATAACATGTACCTACAAAACAATACTAAAATGTATAGTCATGTTAACAAGAATCTACATAGCTGAAAGACTGGCGTTGCCGGGGCATTTATTTATCACAATCTTCTATTGGACAAGAAAATACATTTTATCTGAAGTATAACAAAAAGTAATTTCATTTACTTCTCCACTCAATTCCTCACTATGCCTCTCTACTCGTCAGAGCCTTTAGGTACGATTTTTAATCACTTGTAGTAATAGTTATCAGACTGAATTCATTTAATTCAAATTTTTACGGCTTTTCCTTATATCACAACACACTTTGACCATTTTTTCAGTTTTCGATATATCCCCGGAAAACAAAGGGGCGGAGCATACTTATATTTTGCTCTAGTGTGTATGAAAGGGAAATGGTCATGTTCGATTTCTCATGAAAACTGTTTTATTTTGACAGTGAAGGCTGCAAAATTTCATTACGATCGAAATTAAACTACAGGTTTTATTTTAAAAACAAACTTAATCTTTAAAGGTATCGTGAGTTTTAAAAATGACTAAAAACAATCGAAACACTTTAGTCCCATTGTCCGTGGATCCTACGAGTCTCCAATTATTCTCTCAGCGGACATAATTCTCTGCCGATAGTAAATGGATTGGACGCCTGTCAGACGCGACTAAACTGATTCCCCAACCAGCAAACAATCCCCACGCCCTGCACTGCCTCGAACGCAGAAGCCGTAAGTGGCGCGGGAACACGGAATACGCGATCCGCCCCCCCCCCCCGGAGGGCAGCACAGACAGCTGCGTGCCGGCCAGCAGGCGACAGCGGTGCCCGGAGCGCATTAAAACGGGAGCCTGCGCCGCGTGCACTCATTAGGCTCGCGGCACGAACGCCACGCTCCGTTCCGTTCCGCGCACGCTCCCTCCCCCGTCCGTCCCGTCCCGTCCCGTCCCGTCCCGCGAATGGACTAATCTGCCATAGGCCAATGACGCGGTGCCTGGCCTGGAGGCGCGGAGGCTCGCGGCGAACGCAGCCAATGAAACCAGCCCATAATTTATCGTCCCACTTTGTTCGTGGTTAACGCGAATAATGACTAACGCTGCACGTCGCAAATTCTGTCTACTCTGGGCTTCAAAGCATCTCTGCCGCTTTTCCATGGAATTGGACAGAGCGAGAGTTGCACCACAGCACGCAACAGGACCGACTAACCAGAATCCAATATTTGTGAAAACCAGTCTGTATCTATTACATTGTCCCGACGAAACTTTCATTCTACAGTTCCATTAATAATAATTCAAGCTTCACAGATAAGGGTTTTATCGCCAAAATAAACAATGGAAATCGCTTTATGTTATATGTTAATGCGCAATCCTAAAAGAAGTGACAAAAATACATATTTTAAAAACAGGTGAAGACCAAGCATGCTTAAAAACGGTATTTCCTCGTCTTATTCGAATACTTCAGTAATCTGCGATCATAAACAAAAAAAGTCAGCTAGTATCATGCTTTCGAAGACGTGATAACCTTAAGGTTAACGCTGTTCGTTCACTGTTGCCCCCATATTGCATAAATACACACCACACGTAATCTATCGCCAAAAATAAAATAACTTGGGCGGAGAAATCGGAGAGCTAAAAGGCAGCGCTGTGCATGCAAGTGAAAAGCAGTAAGTGAATGTGCTGCATGAATACTGTGAAAATGAAGCGTGAATGATGAGTGAATAGAAAAAGAAATTTAAGGTATTAAAAAGAATATTTCGACAATAATTACTAGTTACCGGAAAAAATTACTTTAAAAAAATTAGGTACGCCAACAATCGTATCATTTAGCTTAAAATATACAATTTACGCTAAAATTAAGTCAGTTTTAGCCATCCCTCTAGCCAGCAAGGAAGTGGCATTAGGAATTGTACGTCCCCCACAAACATACCTTTCCGGACTTCAAAGGCAACTGCGAACGCGGGTGGCGCTCTCGCCATTCCTCGGTTGCGTGGTGTAGCGTTTTGCATTATGGAAATCACCGCCTCCGCGGCCACGCCGCCGGCGCGTGCCGCCGCGAGGGCGGGCGCCCCCCCCCCTCCGCCCCGGCACGCTGTGCTTTGCCCATCACACCTCTTTAGACAATGCCCTATACAGAATTTTCTTCCGACGACAGCTCATCACACGAACAGGCATGGCAGACGTAAAACCTGCCATGAAGTTCGCGACTGGTCACACTTTCTTTGACATCGATATATTACTTTCAGGGGTGTAACCACGATTTTTGTATACAAGAGGCTGTAGGTATAATGTGCAGCCGTCTTTATGAATTCTGAAAGAATTTTTCCATTTATGGTGAATTTAAAATTTATTTTAATTTTTAATTACACACAACTCATTCAATTACTGAATTCAATACCTTTTTTATTTACGTGACATGAAAATTGTTTATATTATAAATAAATCTGGTACAGTTAAATAACAGAATAACTAGTTTTTGAAATTCATATTCCGGGGATAAATTATTAAGAGTGTTATACCTATAATTATTCACTGAAACGTCATTAATTAGAAATCGTTAAATTTAGTTTTCTTCCAGTGTCGAGACTTTGTTCAATTTCAATGACAAAACTTTTTACAATTATTTCTTTTTCATTTAACTATACAATATTTTTTAAGAAGCTCAAAAGACAATTGTGTCGCACATAAATAAATACAAACTTTAATTGAGAAGTGTAGCGTTAAGCGAAATTTGACAATAACAAAAGAAAATAAACCACATAATCATTATTAAACTTTTTACTACGATTAAATGCAATTTGACACCATCAGTATTAAATTTTCATACATAAATACTATAGTATACAAGAAAATTAGTGGTTGAATCTGAAGTCGATGATCACGTAACTCTAGTAGCTTTTCTGACAACAATTAGATACACCAACATTTTTTTTCAACGAGTTGTGGCATCAATTCGGTCAGCATGTTTGGGCATCCCGTACTGAAAAACAAGAAATACATGACCCCTAACACCACGTGATAGTGTTATCCTCTTGCCTAATTGTTTATCGTTTTCTTTCAATGTGAGAAATTTGTTATTCATTTTTCGCGGCTGCCAATGTTATCATCCACTTATCTTTCTTTACGGACTTAGTGTTGTTCCAAACAGACCGCAATCCTAGTTTGCACGGTGCAGTTAACACTTCAATTGAGTAATTTTCCTGTTATATGCCTTTCGTGCATTGCATGGAAAATAACCAGGAGTTACGAGCACGTAAACCTCGAGAGGTGAGCACCAACAGACGCTCGGGTTGCGCAATGGAGATTACGGGGAAGGGGAGGGGGCGCGACAATATTGCGCTTAGCACTTACCGGCTGGAGATCTGGCGTTGAATAGCGAGCTTCTTTTCTATCTGCTCAATGGGAAACTGTGGTACTTCGTAGGGTGCTGAGATCTCATTGGTGACTTCGTGGGAGCCACGGGCTCCCGCTTCACCCAGTACCATTTTGGGCACGGAGAACTGCGGGGTGCCGGGGAACGGAGGGCTCTCGCTGCCTGAAACACCAGTGACCGCGGAGGGCGCGGGCGTCAGGGCAAGGGCCGGAAGCGTCGCGTTGGGGCCCGCCCCCGCCGTGGCGTCCGAGCGAGCGAGCCAAAGGAGCACGGTGCGCAGGGCGGACGCCGCCGCCGGCGCCGCCACCACTGCCTCCTCGCTCGCTGGGTCCATCACCACTGGCAGCGCCGCGGCCCCGCTCGGAGGGTCACGGCACCGCGGGCAGCAGCGGCCGGAGGCGGCGGCGGCGGCGGCGGCGGCGGCACTGGGAAGGGAGGGGAGCGAAGGGAAGAGAAGGGCGCGCACGGGGAGAGGGAAGGCGACCGAGGCGGGGGAGGAAGGTGGTAGAGACACTCACTGGCCGGCGGCGGCAAGCACTTGCTACAGCGGCGCGTGTTACGCGGAAGACTCTTGAGCAGCGGCAGGCGGCTCGTGCCTGACGGCTCAGAGCTGCTGTAGAACGACACGCTCATCGCGCCCCCGTACGCGCCCGCGTGCGGTGCGCCGATTACTGCCTGCCTGGCGCGCGAGACGAGGACGCGAGCGCAGGGGCCAACCTTCCCTGGCCACGGCGCGAGGGGAGGGAGCGATAGAGCGCGTGACGTCACGCAGGCGTGAGTGGCGCTGCGCGACGGGGCACGGCACGCTGCGAGACACGGCGTGGCGCGGCAACTGGCACACGCGGCTGTTCCGTCAACACGACGGGAATAGACGCGTTGGCCTTCGCTTGCGCGGCGAGTGCGCTGTCGCCTCAGGCGAGGTGTAGGAGCGGGGACAGGGAGGGGATGAGTCTGAGCTTTCGGGAGAAGCGGCTGACACTTATCCACCGTTCACAAATGCCCCACATGCATCGCGGCACTTATTTCGCTCGCCTTATACATTTTCTACCCTTCACTCTGCTTTCCCCTACACTTTTCCCCTCGCCGTACACTTACCAGTGATCAGCTGTTCTTAGCCTCTTGAGTGAAACTGCCAATGAAGTGTTTGCAATAGTTAACATACGCTGATTCTCGGTAACGCCATCCAGGTCTTTCAGCAGACATTTCAGTAAGTGTCTAAACCGCAAGAGTTGTTCTAAATATTCTGATAACATTTCGTTCTCTAAAGAATTAAAATCGCGAATTTCATCTTCATCCATCTTACCGGTTTTCGAACTACTCTTGCTTAGTCATTCAATCACCAATTAATTTATAAGCGTGCACTGTCACTCACTGATATTAAACACATGGAATGCATGATAAGAAACTAAGCATATCGTAACAATGGGACCGCAACACTATAGTTATAAAACACACACACATAAATTTTCAACCACACATATACCAGCCGCACCCGCCACATGGACACTAACCGCCAAACAACCAGGTTTGCCAACGAGAACGCAGCAACGACGCAGTGCAGCCAACACCTAGAGAGGCGGCGAAACGCCGCAGCGAATGAAGCGGTGGCGGGAGGGAGTTTCGTAAGGCGCGAGATTTAAATGGCGAGTCTCAACGAGCGACGCAGCATACCTTCATCATCCAGATAATTCATCCGTGTCGGAGGCGGCTCGTCGTCTGCATCTGCTCCGTTGTGGAAAATCATCCCGCGGGAAGACATGCTGACGACGCGCGGCGCGGCCCTCTGCGACTGGCACGACGATCGTCGGGGCCGCACGCCCGGCCCAGCCCGGCCCCGCTCCGCCCCTTGTGCCGCTAAATTTAGCGGGCGCACAATGCCACCCGCCCGTTGCGGGTTCCCCCGGGAGTGGGCCGATGCCAACAATCTGCACACTGCGTCTCGGCGCGACAACGGTGACAATGCGTGATTTGCACCTGTCCACGTGGGCGGACCTTTGTCTTTTTAGAAGGTGGCGTGATTGATGCGATGTTCTGTTTTTCCTAAAATGCCTCTACTTCGCGATCGATGAGAGAGCGCCCGTTCGAGTTCACAGTTTATTTTCTTCCGCAAACTTTCACGAAATTGCCGACGCTGCCGCAGAATCGTCAAGACAGAAACGAACAATTTTTCGCGGAAGATTATGGGAAAAGATTATCGGGGTAATTTCAATTTGCGGTCACTTATGCATTCTACTATATCAGTGCAATGAAAGTATATAAAAATATTCTCTGCTTTTTTAATTTCTAAAATATCTGAAAATTGAGTCTGTAATAAGTTAGTGCCTAAAAGATAGCAATTGGGAACTCCGAAGGAGTTATTCAAACCCAACCTGCACATCAATAAAAATGTTAAATTTACTTCAAAATATACAATAGCGTTCAAAAGTAAAACATAATAGAGATTATATATTTAGTTTTACCGTTCAGCGATGACTTTACTTGACATTTTTTGTTAAATGAGACATTGCCGAATCGAAAGACTCAATGGCGCCTGCATCTTTATTCGGACTGCGTAACTATGCTCCATAAAGACACAGAAGTTAAGCAACTTGAGACACCACGGATTCTTGGGTGGGTAACTGTCTGGGAACCCCGATTACTAACAGCCCCGATCCTCTGGCCGACGGGATAAATGCAATGACCGACTGAGACGTTACGAGACAATATAAGTTAGGTCGAATTTATCAAAGAATGTCATTTTTGGGGGGAAAGAAATCCGCATACAGTTCAGACGAAATATAGCTCTTCGCACAGCTCAAGGTTTCACTTCCTCAATATTAACAAATAGTTTACAATATACAGAAGATATCCCGAGTTATTATCTCTACAGTTCTTAAGATGTAACGAAACCAATTTTAATGTCTGCTAATATTCCGTAAACCCCACTTAAAATTGTTAAAACATTTTAATATTCATATGAATTTTTATATTCTCCTACTCCTTACGCAGAATAGAGAAAGTATTGTATTTCTGTAGGGAGGAAATGGCAAATTTCCGACAGAAAATCTCTTATTGCCAGGCACTGGTAACGCAAAAGTGGATAAATCTGGTCCCAATAAAAAAATTATTTCCTCTAATTCGTTGTGTCGTCAGAATCCATGTTTGATACCGAAAAATCTATTGAAGGCAAAAATACCTCTCCCTTTACTTTCTCGTATACGTACGGACATATGGAGTAGGTAAATAACATGGAGAAAGTTATGCAACGCCGCCGAAAATCGATTTCGAGATTTCAACGAAAATACACATTCTGGGATCCCTTGATACCGTTGGAGTCACCTGTTTCTGTATGTGTGTGTGTGTGTGTTTTAACGACCGTCGTTTCGTCCGTCCGTCTGTCTGTATGTCTGTGAACACCATTAGCGCCTAAACCATACGTAGAATTTTTTTCCAAATTGGACATTCCCCGGTCGATCTGGCTCGACTCGAGGCGCTGCGAGTTTGAAAAACATTCTTCAAATTTTGAGCGTACTTGAGTCTCATTCAATTTTTTACATACGTATTTGGTTATTAGACACTGTAGTTTAATTTAATCAATTTTCATACCTAAGGTCACTCGTCATTTGTTTGAATTTATTCTTTCATATGATTTTGTGTTTTTCAGATAATTATTTTTTAATCATTGTTAATCATTATTTTGTACTGGTGTGGTTATATGGCCAGGAAAGAGAAGAATATTAAGGCATAACCTTCTCTTACATTTTCACTCAGTTATTCTGTATGACATTCATTGTTATTGTCATCATGATCAAGACCTTTATTATCCTGATCATCACTATTTCCATTAGCTCTTCCTCGTTCAATTTATTTAATACAGCACATTTTAAGCAATTTAAACTATATTTCATATTACTATCGTGTCAATAAGTAAACCATTATTATTATCTGAATAAATCGAATAAAAGTAGTGAATTTCCTTTCTTATTCTTTTTGCAAAACAAAAATTGCCTATATTTCGCTCAAAATTACTTGGAAACTACTAATATTTTTGAAAAAAATGAACATGAACTTATTTAAAGATTCGTCTTTGAGGAACAGATTCCATTAAGGAAAAAATCCCAGTTTTCAGTATTATAGTTGTAGGAAGACGCCCAAAACAAATTGCACATTTTCAATCTGTGATCTGTGATTTCAACGAACATGAGACTACCACTATTCTCTTTAGCGGTCTTTACGCTATTTGAAGACAGTGTTTGATCAAAAAATTTGGTGCCGTTTTTTAGAACATTTTGGAAATGTTTCTGAGGCTTCATGAGAGGGCCGTGCGCACGGGCACGGGCCCAGGGCTCACCCCCCATAGTTCTTTAAAAAAATATTTAATACTATTTTTTCACAAAATATAATGAAAAACGTATAAAAATGAGATGTATGATTAAATTATACGCAAAATTGGCATAACGGAGTGATGTGTCGCGCATATTTGGATAATATTTATAATATGGTTTGTTGCATTTCAATTTTAAATTGTACAATTCAATAAAAATAAAATATTTTTCAAAGTAATTATAAATGTATGTTTAAATTTTTTGTTTAAATGATGTTAAAATGAAACCGTAAGAAATGCTTTCAAAATATTATATGAAACAAAATACAACGTGAATTGATAGGATTTTGTTTATATTTCAGCATCGAAATGGGGGCCCCCAAATTAACCCCCAATGCTGATAAAACGGTCCTGTTCATATGAAGTACCCTCAAAAATCAAATGCGGATGTGTGGTTCCGTCACTCACGGTTAGACTCCTTCCCGTACACCAATCGACATGTCAGTCGACGCGTCTCGATCTTTTTATGGGGAACTGATAATTTGTTTTCGGATCCGGCCACATGATTCTCAGAAATTTCCAAAAACGTGTTTTTTCGTATTTTGGCCCAGCGATCTTGTTGAGTATGCCGGGAATTAAATCAACGCCACCTAAAGTGATCTATGTAGGTGTCGTTGATTAAACTCCAGTACCAAAAATACAAACGTAGATGAAGACGAAGAGAAACACGAAGGGAAAAACAAAGCTAAAGACGTAGAGAAACCCGAAGAGAAAGACGAGGGGAAAGACGAAGAGAAAGATGTAGAGAAACACTATATATATATTGAAACGAATGTGGATTTCCCATCCGTTATGAACATAAACCATTGTTGAGGACGTAAGAACCATTTGAAAGACATACGGAAAACGGCGGTGGTATATAGAAATGCGGCAAGTACCGGCGAGATCGGGCAGCGCTCGGTGCGGAGTCCGTAGCGGTGACGTGCTACGCGGTCAGCCGCAGAGGGGAGGCGAGGTCCAGCTCACCCCATATCTCGAGGAGAGCAGTCAAATAAATACGTCGGTCCGTTGACCACAAGCCCTTCTTGTTCGAGTTGTCGTCGAATACGTTTCTTGCTTGAGATTGTGTCGAATGCACTACTTGCTCCAGATTTTGGTCGAAGTAACGTTACTGCGAAAGAACGTAATACGAGTTGTAAGAGGCCGAAGTAGTGGCGTTAATTAATTATCTAGTGGATTGCGTAGCTAGTAGCAGGGAAGTGAGTGAATGCTGATTTGGTCGGGAGAAAAATACGTTAGATTACGTGAAGAACAATCTGGTGGAGCAATACGTAAAAAACAGTTGTTGAGTAAATCGAGTGCGCGACGCCCATGAACTGAGTCATTCACGCGTTCGCAAGACTGCCATCGTGCGGAGAACTTTTATCACGCGGGCGTGCAGTAAAATTAATCGCACTAAAACCATCCGAACGAGAACAAGAAGAGGCCGGAACGAGAAGAAGAGGAAGCCGGAACGGGAAGAAGAGGACACCGGAACGAGAAGAAGAGGAAGCCGGAACGAGAAGAAGAGGGCCGAACGAAAGACGAGGACCTAGCGGTGCTTCCAGAGCGCCGAGTCTAGCAGACGCGAACGCCAGGGGCTGGCGAGCACGGGAAATGTAGGGTCGTCTGGAACGCGCTCCGAGGGTTGCAGAAAGGTAATGGGACGTCAGAGGGGAGAGGGCACTTTGACTCCGAGGTCGCCGTTCGCGAGCCGCACCCCAAAGCGGTACCGCGACGAACAGCAGTGAATTTTATCAAGCAGAGACTGTTAGAATACCTGAAATCAACTCGTTCCAAAGCAGTAACGCCTTAAGAATTATATATTATTTTTCTTTTTGCCGTATTAGATGTAAATGATTTCTTTGATTTCGCTTGTTTGTGGAAATTCAGAGTAATGAAATGACATGATGTTAATTCATTACTAAAATTTTAATAATTTCTTTCATTGCATAATAGAATATTTGTAAAGAGTAGCGTTAGTTATTCAAATATTTAATTTTAAAACCGTGCACGGAAAAATGTATAGTATTGGTAAAATGAGTGATCACACTTGATTTAAAGAGTATTATTGCTATTTTTTGTGTGTATTTTTAGTACAGCTAATGAAAGTGTACTTAATCAAGTTAATTCAGAATACATTCGTCTTTGTTACACTGATTTGTGTGTGTATGCATTCACCCCTTGAATTTCCTTACCACTGCAGAAGTATCTGAGAGGAAATACAAGCTCGCAAGAGCATGTAAATCTGCGTACACTCCCAGATCTATGTGTGTATGTACATATATATATATATATATATATATATATATATATATATTGTGGCGGCATATAGCGGTGCCTTAATAAATTTACTACAAAAAACTTCTTTTTTCGTACTCTCAGGCAGACGCACGTGCGCTTCCCCCCCCGCTCGCCTTGGCCCAGCCGCGTTCCACCACGCCCGTTGTCCTCTGCTGTCAGAGTCTCACCCCCAGCCGGCCTGGTAAAAATTTATTGCCACTTGTCGTCAAAGGCCACTTGACGAAACCACTCCACTGAATGCACCTTTTGTGACCCAACCCCCGCCGATCCTGGGGCGCCCTCCTCGCTTCCACGCCTGTCGCGATAATTTCAGAAAGCCCGAACCCCTTTGCCATACGATAATTGCTCAATAGGAATGCCACCCCCCGACGAACGCAGCTGCGTTCCGGTCAACAAAGATAGCATTTCGGGAGAGAGAGAGAGAATTCAGAAAATTTTCCACAAATCCTCGGACCGCCTTTCGTCTAAATTAATTCTGCGACGCAGTAAGATGCGGCCAATGAAAGATTTCAAAAAGTAAGTCAGCGAGCCCAGGAAAAACTTAGGAGGGGGAAAATACGAGAGGGACGGATTCCCGAAATCTTCAGGACACTAACACGAGAGTTACGAGAGGGAGGTAGTCGTGAGAGCGACCACGTGTGAGCGTCGGCTACGAAAGTAACGCTTAAAAAGCGATCGCTCTAAGTTACGAGAGGGCGCTTCGCGACCGAAACTCATTGCCTAAGTCGGGCGAACGAGCCGCGAGTATCAGGAGCTAGCCTACGGTCCGCGCCAGCGATTAAATGCTGTAGTATCGCTCGTCTTAGCCGTAATGAGAGACGAACCCGGACTCGTCCAGCGTCTTGGTGGCGTGACGCCAAGGGGACCTCGGGGCAAGCAGTGACCGCGGGAAGATATCCGCCTTCCCGTTGCAACACAGCAGCTAGTAAGACAACGCCCGTGGAAGACGCCAAGGCCACCGACCCCAACGTGGACACCCCAGTTCACGCTCGTCCACAGATACGCATTACGCACGCACGCGCTTTGGGGCGCCCCGCCTCGAGACGAGGCGGAAAATGCCATCGAACTATTAAAGTGTTTGGTCTTTATGTTGTTTGTTTGTTTGTTATTGTTAAAATTAAGCGATGCCGCGCAATGGCATAAGTTTTTTGTAGAGTGGAACAGAAGTGTCATTAACTTTCTTTTATTTTATTTTTCCTTTTTACCGAGCTCAATAGGTAGGGTGTGATCCCACCTCATGGGATTTTTTTTCATGTAACTTCCCCGGCCGTAGGTCGGAAATAAATGCAGCATTTTATTTTACTGCCCAGTTACGGCTCATCATTTAAAGTAGTCGTTGCACCTGCACCGCTCTTTCACCCGACGTTGCAATGAGGGCTCCCGCTAGAGAACGAGCTTGATGTTATATATATATATATATATATATATATATATATATATATATATATATACATACACGAGGGTAAGTCAATAAGTATCTGCAATCAATTTTTATAATTTATTACAGGAAGAATACACAATTTTTATTGATATCGCTTTTTAACATGGTCACCCTTCTTTTCAATACTCTTGGTCTACCGTTGAACAAGCATCCAGATTCCTTCTGAAAAAAAAGTTTTTTGAATGTGCAGCAAGGCACGTATGCACCACTGTTTTGAACTGTTGATCGGAGCAGAATTGACGGTCCAAACAGATGGTAATCCGACGAGGTGAGATTGTGCATATGGTTTGCCATTTCATTAACCGTCACTAGTCTGTTATTCAGGATAAAGACACGCAATTAATCAATATTGGGATCTGTTGCAGCTGTAGCTGGACTGTTCTTTCCTTTTTCTTGACGCTCGTTCGACCACTTTTAAATTGTTCTGGTAACTGGCAAACACGTCTCTGTGGCCAGACATTGTCCCCGCATTGTGCTGAAAATCTGCTATGGATTTCCGCCCCTTGTACACCTTCAAACCATAGAAAACTGATTATGGAACGCTCTTCTTCTTTGGTGCAAACAGAGAGAGCTGTCGCCATCTTTAAACCACAACAGTGCCAGACAGACTGATCAGAAAACGCTGAAACCTCCTAAAGGCAAAGACAACGGTCCCATGCAATGGTTAGGGATCACATAAAGCCGTAGAACCAAACTAAAGACAATTAGAGCAAAATTGCAGATACTTATTGACTTACCTACGTATATACGAAAGTCGTTCCAAAAGTTTTGAGAATGAATAACAATGAAACTATTTCCATTGTTAGGTGGAACTTTTAGTAACAAGCTCGCGCAAGTTTGAACACGCTCGGATAATTGATTAATTAACAGGGCTATTTGTGTTCAATTCGTTTTTCCTATGCCAGTAAGGATGGACCTGAAGAGAGCATTTCAGAGCTATGATTTTGCATGACTTTAAGGTTGGCTTAGATAAGGAATCATGCTTTGAAAGATTACTGCGTGCGTTTGGCAATGGTTTCCCTTCATAAGCTACTGTCTATCGATGGATTGCCGAATTCAAGAGGGCAAGGGACTCTTCGGAAGATGAAGACCGTTCTGGTAGGCCCAACGCAGCAACAACGGATGAAAATGCATTGAAAGAGGAACATTTGCTAAGGGAAGACCCTCGATGTATACATATACTCAGATTCAGGACGCTTTAAATATTGGATCAGCGGCAGTGTGGTGATCTCACCAGACATCCTCAAAGAAAAGCTTCATGTCAGGAAGCTGTGCTGTCGCTGGATCCCTCACAAACTGTCAAATGAACAAAAAAGGGCGCGAGTGGATTGGTGTCGTGAGACCTTGGATAAGTTCAATGGAGGAAAATCAAAAAAAACATTTTAACATCGTGACTGATGAAAGCTGGATTTATCAATTTGATCCGGAAATGAAACGGCAGTCGTTAGTGTGGGTCTTCCTAGATGAGAATCCCCCAATGAAAGTGAGAAAATCCAGAAGTGTTTGCAAGATGATTTGTTCATTCTTCTCTACCAGTGACCATATTGTGAGTGTGCCACTCGAGGAACCAAAGACAGTCACTGCAAGATGGTACACCATAATTTGCTTGCCCAGATTGTTTGAAGAGCTGAGAAAGAATCGTCCAAAATCAGGTTTGGGTGGAATCATGCTCCACCATGACAACGCCTCATCCCACACAGTCAGAGCAACAAGTGAATTTTTGACAGAATTAAGGGTTAAAAGACTGTCTCATCCACACAGTCCAGGCCTGGCCCCGTGTGACTTTTTTCTTTTCCCTTAAGTAAAAGAAAAAAATCGAGGTCATCGTTATGAGTCAGCTCAAGCACAGTGACTGCATATGAAGATCAGATTTGCACTATCTCAAAAGAAATGTGGCGATCTTCATTTGATAATAGGTTTAATCGGATGAAACGTAGCATAGAATGTGGTGAAGAGTGCTTCGAGATATGAAGGTAAGAACTTGTTATCTAGCTTTTAAATATAGTAATCTCAAAACTTTTGGAGTGATCCTCGTACGTATGTGCATATATATATATATATATATATATATATATATATATATATACACATATATATATATACATATATATATATATACATATATATACATATATATGTATATATATACACATATATATGTATATATATACACATACGTATATACTCACTATATACATATACATAGTTTTACATTTACCTTCTCGCAAAGTCAGGGGAGTTAGGTAATTGATGTGCCACACTAGGGCCAGCCCGGTCGTGTGTGAAACCAACAACGCGGGCTTAAAAATAAAGGGTGGTGGTTGCATCTGGCGGCCCAACGTGGAGTGAAAAGATATGGTGGAGGTTGCAGTATGTTCGGCAAGAACTTGAAAGTTTGCGGATTTCCCCCATTGCGATTCGCCCACTGCGGTCCGCCCGCACTGCGCGGTGCTGCCCCCACTGTGGTCTGTCCATGTCCGTTACGGACACTCTTTGTTTAGGCGACGCTATAAGCGTCGTCTAGGATATTGCCTTTAGTTTTGAAATAATACGATAAGATCTTACCACACTCTTGTAATGTTTCACATTTTATACGCATTAAGCAAATAATACGTTTTTAATCATTTCAATATCGATTCATGTCGCAATTGAAGTTCGATCAGAAATTACACTTATCATGCTAACAACTAATCAGCTCTGACATTTCTCACGCCACGCACGTGCTATGCTATTTAGATCATGTGAGGTGCTCTGAAGCAATCGCCTTGCGAGAGTTTGTGTACGTTGCCATCAGCGATGCCGCTCATTTTACACTCGAGAAGCAAGCAGAACCTGCCTCAGCAGTAGGCCTCGAATGAAAGTAGGTGTTCGAATGAATTTGCTTCCGCAGAAGCTTTCAAGGCTGATTTGCAGGCGTCTCCTCTGAGATTTAGAGCATTCGTCAGCGAATGAGTGGGCATCCATTGCCAGCGGAGCTGACGGATGAGGTTTTCAATGCGTGAGATAGGCTGGCAATAAAGTTCGGTTGCAGCGACCGACATAAACCGTCATGTCCTCACCTGTTGAGTAGTGTTGATGTGGTGGGATTTAATCCGTCATTATGTGGATGATAGTGGAAGTAGTGGTGAGGTAGTGGCAGTGGCGTAGCTTCGGTAAGCGATGCATTACCCCTCCCCTATATCTAATATATATGGTCCGATTAAAATAAGTTGGTGGTTGACATTTGGCAATGGAAGGAAGCGACGTTGACAGTTCGCGTACCAGTAAGCACGTGTTACTGGGATACAAAGTAAACACTTGAAATAAATACTAACCTAATCAAAATCATACACTCATATTGTACAAAGCTACAGCTTCAGAAGTACAACTGTCAATCACCAATTTATTTTAATAGGACCATAGTAACTAGTGGTGCTACAGAATGACACAGACCTCGTACTAGGTAATTTTCTAAATTTTTGTAAGGTAATATAATGCACTTCCACTCCCAAATGCAATAGTGTTTACATATCGCTGAAAATGTACATATTAAAGACGAGAGAAATATTTCAAAAATATATATATATATATTTATGTATTTAAAAGACAAAAGAATACAGTAGAAGGAATTTTGATCTTAAGCAATACAATTGACGATATCCGTACGAAAAATTTGAAGTAAAAATTTGGAGCCATTTTTGAGAAAGTGGCAATGGAGTGTTTTCGAAAACGTGGAATTTTGAGCTCGTTTTCAAAGAAAACTTTTGAGTTTTCGAGAAACTTTATAGGACATTATTTAAAGCACATGTACTCGTAAATGCATTATTGTGAAGAATACGCCGCCAATATGAAGTTTAACGACATGAGAGGCTAGTAAAAAAATACATGTTTGTAATTGTTGAAAAAAATAGAACAATATGGCGTTTACGTCACTCAGCAGCGTTATGAAGATCTTTCATATGCAGTATATTAATGGGTTTAGTAGTGCAGTAACGTCTCATGACTTTTTGGAATATATTTAAGCAAAAGGTGATGTGAAGAAAATTCGAAAGTTATGCATAAAGACAAACTATTTTTGACGCTAAACAAATGGGGAACTGACACGGCATATTTTTCATCTTAATACTGTGTCCACTGCTTTCGTTGATATTAGTCATTCAGGAAGAATCTTCCCGGATCCCAATTCAATTCAATTCAATCTTTCCAGAATTACATGTTATTAAACGCGCGTAAACTGCACGCCATTGTGCTACTCGAGCCAACCCATAATTTTCTCGCCTTCCATCCTTCATCACCCTGGCAACGGTTTCGCGCCGGTGACGGCGGCGGCGCGGCCCGCGGCGCCAGGTATCGACGCTCAGACCGGGAATGAGGCGCCGGGATAGACTCGTCCGGCGCCGACACACCACCACCGCCACTTCCCCAACTCCTCTATCGATCGATTGCCGGGCGCCGGGCAACACAGCGAGAGCCGCCGGCGCGCCAGCAGGGATCACCCGCGACCCAGCTTCCGCCGCCCCAGCTCGCGTCCACCGGGAAAGCTCGGTGAGTCAGTCGCCACCTATTTTTAGGCGGCCGGTCTTGAACCCCGGCACCGCGTGCCAAACACCGCGTTCCGCAGCCCCGACTTCCGCCGACGCGCGCGCCCGAGCGGGGCGCCTCCGCCGCCGTGCCGCGTCGCGTCGCGTTCAACACGTGAACCCCGCGCCGTGCCTTGCCGACCGCTGGCGGCGACGGGCGACCGGTTGGCGCGACGCCGCTGTCACTCGCCAGGGTCAACAATCCGACACACGCCCACGCCACGCCTTCTGTTTCGTCCCGACGCCCGGACGAAAACGCCAGACAACCCCTCTCCGGTTCCGATTTGTGCTGTCTTACCCCCAGAGGCAACCTGTGCGATCAGATGGCTGTCGCGTGTCGTCTTACCTTCGCATTCTCCGGGCACCCGGCTGCCTGAGCTGTCGCCGTCGCCGTCGCCGTCGCCGTCCACTTCGAACGGCAGATGAAAAGCCTGCGGCCGCTCCGGCGCGGCCACCGAGGCCTCTTCCATTGCAAATGTTTCTTCGCGACACTCGATATTAACAATGATGAAAACGATGACACGCCCCTTTGGTCTGTCAGTTGCTTATGACAGAGTTTGCGTCCGCTCAAAGACGCCGTGACAGCTCAGAATGAGGTCCATGGCTACCAACTTCACCTACAGTTCCCGGGCCGAGGGTGTGACCAACTCCATCGAGAGAGGGGAGGAGATACGCCCGTAAGAACAACGTAATCGACTGAAGCCCACTCTTTCGCACGCGAGGGCAGAGCGCCGCTATACGAAGGCCTAGTTTCAATTGACTGAGTACGCGTGGAATTTGATAAGACAAGAAACCGCGTGAGCGCTCTTTTACTTCCGGGTGACGGCCTTATCTCTAAATGCTGTATCGCCACATTTGAAGCAATTATCACACCGCTCGTTTTGAATGGTTCAGTCATGTCGACATTTAATATTTCTGGGAGACAATTAATTATTTTAAATTGTTCCTGACCTGACAATTAAAGAATAGTTGTGTTTCGTTCTCTTGATATTTAATACTAAAAGAGTTTTATTTCGTTGTTAATAAAATTAATTTCAATAATGTAGTAAAAAAATAGTTCACATATATTATATTCTAAAGGAAAGTTATATTTTTTCTAAATTTAAAAGAAAGAAAAAAGTTATCCACATTTATTCTCTACAACAACTGATTATCCTTCATTCTTCAATGCAAGAGTTATATTTTGGACAAATTATTGAGTCTATTCCTGTCTGTTTCAGAATTATGGAAGATTTGTGGGCAGTGATTCCTGGACTTAGACACATAAAGATCACATGGTTGGAGGTGGCTGAAATCATGGCCTCATTAGTGTTGATGTATTTCATTGTTCTGTATTTTTTGTGATCTGCATATGTGAAGTCACAACTTGCATGGTATCCTAAATGTGAAAATTTATTTTCAATGTAATGTATTTTTGTGAAAAGTATACTGTAATGCCATATTGCCCTATTGTACTGTCTTGCCAGTACCATGTGACCAGAAAAAGCAATTCTTGTGAATAAAATATACAGAATTTCTCCATTGGTTATTATTACTATTATATTATTATTATTAAATGACCTATTACAATATTCAGAATCAAGTTCAGAAGTGGAATGTTTAGGATGTAAACAAACAAAGACATTCAGGAAACATTTTATTCATGTACAATAAACAGGACAAAGAGAAAGATATTCTAGGAAGAAATATATGACCAACAATCAATTTGTAAATATTACTGTAATTCATTTTTCAACTTCTGCAAATGTTACAGCAATTTTTGCTTCAACAGCTTCATAAAAATAAATCTAACATGCCATTTCCTAAAATATTGATTACATAATTTTCATTTGCACAGTAAGTAAAAGTGCATAGTGTTATAAAACTACTAGAATTTTTCATAAAATTTATATCATTTATTCCAATAAAATAAAGGAATCTCAAACCTTACAATTACTAATGCAACATGAAAAGGCAGGTACAGGCTTCTATGGACAGAAAAGTTTTCAAAGCTCAAATTTTATTATTCACACTAGAAGTAATAAGATCTTTAATACAACATCCTATAACATATGAACAAAATTACAGATACATATTTTATTTTTTATTACAAGTACAATATTAATATACAATTCATGCAACTAATATCTCAATTGATGGTTTTATTTGAGCACCACATATAAGTTGCCATTACAAAATCCCATCAGTTATAGGAGAAAAATATAAATACTATCTCAAACTTCACAAAGTATTATATATTTTACATTAAAACATTATTGAACGCCCCCCCCCCCAAAAAAATTCAAAATCAAAATGCATATTGTTTTTTATCTGCTATGTGGGAAAGCGAGGCTAATCCGCAAATGTAAAGAGGGAATAAAATGTTTTTGAAATTTGATAATTGTGGATCAATTCCCATTTGATTAACAACTTAAATGTTTGAAATTTAAGTTTTTTGATGCCTTAAAAAAATACTTTTAATGTACTTTTTAACCTTTAGAAACTAGAACAAATATTCAATGAAAAAAATTGAAGGAAGAAATGTTTCTTTTAATAAAAGGCAGGTGGAGCCTATAAGATGAGAGCAGGACTACATTTTTAGGCTCCTTTTTCCATCAACCTTTTTTTATTTACATATGATATATTTTACTATGAAATAAATAAAACATACTACAAGGAGAATGAAATTTTAACTCTAATGATACAATTGATAAATGTAATTGATTTTATATTGAACCATTTTCAAGATGCCAGACAGTTAGGAGAGGTCTTCCCAAATTGTTAGCACAAACAAAGTGAGAAATAAGGAATAGATCATATTTATGAAAATTTTCATGGATGCCCCTGACATCCCCCTTTCGTGCGCATGAGCCTATGCTTTTAATGAATTAAAATGTTTCTCAAAGTAACAGCGTTTTTCAAGCATCTGTGACATATAGAAGTCTTCAATTCATTAAGAAAATTAAGAAATAGAAGTTGATCTGATATTTGATAACAAAAATAAGCTAAAAAGTGCCTCACAAAAATCTTTATCAAAAGTATTATCCTCAATACTTGGACAATTTCATAACGCATAAACAGATAAATAAGAGACAACTGCAACTTCTGTGTTACTGAACTGAGAAAAAAAGAACGTCCATCTTACTTACAAAATCTGAAACGAAATGAAATTTTTCTTGTTCTTCAATTGGCCAATGACTAGAATAGTGACTGACAATGAACTCACTCTTTATGACTGACATTAAATAAAAATATCAATTTCTGAGATTACAACAACAAAGATTCACTCTGTGCTAAAATCAAATTCATCACTGTCAACATTTGAGACTGCTCCTGTGTCCAGATTTAAGGATTCAGTGTCAGACTCTAAAACCTTGATTAACGCAGGAGGCTTTTTTAAGCCAGTTCTAGTTGCGGGCTTGGCACTCTCTGAAGATTTGCTACTCTTGGAATCCTTCTGTGATTTTGATTTAGACTGTTCAGTTGTGACTGGATTTCCTTCCTTCACTTTTTGATTCGACTCTGTTAGTTTGACTTCTTTAGTTGTGTCCTGTTTTGTTTCTACAATCGCAGGAGTTCTAGTGAAAGAAATTATTAAAATTAATTCAAAAGCAATTTATTGATCACAAAATACATTACACACACACACATCAAAAAGAAAACTTTATTCTGAACATGTCACAGGTTGGAGAAATTTATGAGACAGAATATTAATTTTGTGGTTTATTTATTTACATCAAAAACTGGAAAACATGCAGGGGAGAAGCCCAACAGAGACATCTCATCATAAGAAGATCAAGAGAAACAAAAAGAAAACTCGTACTGTCGTACTGAGGCAGTGCTGGTGCTAAGCATGGGTAAACCAGGCAAACTGCCCACGACTCGAAAGGGCAGGACTCAGAAGGACCAAAATGAATTCACTAGGATAACACACATACATACACATGCACTGTGTGTATTATCATGCAGTTACAAATGTGCATATTCAAACATGCAATGCATTACCACACAATGAAGTTGCCCCATTATGAGAATGAATTTATAAATACAAGAAAGTGACTCATTAGTAACCTTGTGAACTTGTACTCCGACTGATGATAGACAAGTTATATGGCACATTTGGAATAGCAATACAATCTTCCCCATGAATTGATTATTTTTATTTCATCTGAAGATAGTTTATGAATTGTATGTAAGTTGAAACATTGATGTTTCATGAAAAAAGTTAGTAATTTGTTAGTACACTTTCAGATATGCTAATAGTGCTACGTACAGCCACAACTTATTAGGGCCTAGTGGTAATATCAAATAGTCTTAATAATTAGACACTTGATTATTAATACCTGTTAATATGGTTTTCACTGACATAGTAATTTATATTGATGTTATATGTGTAATTTATACATAGTAATTTGGATTGTATGCCTGATTTTTGACGACTAGCTAACAGTGTTCCCAGATCTGGTTTAATTTCCACGTCTGGGGTAAGAGAGACGTGTCAAGCGTGGCAAATTCCCTTCACTAAATCTAGCACACTCTTCATTTCTGAGCTTTTCTTTGGCACAAAACGACAAAAAATTACGTGACTATAGTGGAATGTTGCAGTTCTATTTTTGGCCTCACCAGGAATCAATTCCAGGATGACCCTACAGAGAGCTAGCATGCTATCGATGAGTGACCAAAGGGATACAGGTACATGGATCAAATATTCAAAATTTACCAACCATACATTGTTTTATGCCCATCTACCCAAAAACAGTTTTATTGTGTTTCAATATACTTCCCTTCTCCAGTTACTTTCCAACCCAAAACCTTTTACTTATTTATGCAAAAAAGTATAATAACTTATATGTTCTAAACACAAAGGTAAAATATTCCAAAATAGAAATTAAAATATTTTCAAATAATTTTCTTTTCTAGTAGAATTAATTCCAAAATTTGGAATGGAAATTCAATCTAAACATTTTTAAAAGTATAAAAACATCTCTGGTCAGAATAGTTTTGCCTTGAAATACCTTGAATATCTTTGCTCATTTTCTCATTGATGCAGCAAAAACGATTAAATCCTAAATATATGAGTAAAATTATCTCTTCTACCAGGGCAGGAACTACAAATGAGACTGACTATATGATAAATTGAAAAGTATTGAAAAAGAAGGGTACCATTAGTGATTTTGTGACAGCTTTTTTGCTCCATAAAATATTTCAATGAGCGTTCAGAATTTGCAGTTAACAAGGAATACCCAATTATGCTTTGTTAGATGTACTTGTCAAGAACTTCACTTGCTTTGAGCTTTAAGACCTCTATTTCATGTTGATACAGTCTCTATTGAAAGTCAGAGATATGGTCAATGCACAATTTTTTCAGAAATGCAGAACGACGACTGGCTGATCCTTTCATTATGCAAGACTACAATCAAATAGCATCTGAGTAGATCATTGCCTAACTAAAATATTGTGGACAAATTGATAACTCTATATTTTTGCAAATATTGTTGAATGGAAAAATTAGTTGCTTCAACTAATTTTGGACAATTGGATTTTAAAGTTGGACACTTCAGTGTCAGAAAAACTGAATTAGTAATATCAGATTAAATAAATTACTGTGTCCCTACACAATTACTATACATGCCAATCAACAAAATGTCTAAACAAACAAGCATTGGCATGATGGTAACTTGTGATAAATATTTTGTACATAAAGCCAGGAGTAAAATATGTGAATTTTAATGAAATAATTTAATTTTCTGCATAGTGTCTTGTTGAAATATTTTTATTGTTTTGTATGTATTTTAAACACACATGTATTTTAAAATTAAAGTCTCAATTATTTCTCAACACACTTTTATAATAAAATTGAACAAATTGTCCATGAATTGAGAATTAAAAAAAAACACCTCTCAGGAAATTAAAATTGACACTTGCATGCAATCTCTCTGAGCTTTTGTTTTATTTTTATACTAACCTAGCAGAAGGATCTTCAACTAATGCAGCTAACTGATCTTCCACATCATCTTGATCACTGAGAACTGAATCACCTGCAGGATCAGAAGGGACTCCCAAAAGACTGCGAAACTGTTGCACAGCTGAACAAAGAAATAATACAAAAGTGTGAAAACAATAATTTTTAGCTTTTAGCAAAATATCTAATATTTACAGTAAAACATATCAATAATCAGTTTTTCCCAAATGTTGACAATATAATCCTGTATTTGTTTCAGAGGATTCACAGATATCATAATTCTCTAATGCATTATACAAAACTAACAAATAACATTCATACACATAAATAAGGTTAAATTTGAAATTCCAGTGAAAAAATATCCCCCAAATAATTAAATTGTACTGCATGCAGTTAGGAAAATTATTACTCAAATTCAACAACCAGCGCAACCTGTGTTTAATAGATCAAAGAGAGTGAAACACTAATGACCCTAGTACAACTCCTAAAACAATTCCTAAAGCAGTATTAAATGTTATGAACCATAAAGCACATGGTTTAAAATATAACAACAAAAGAGCTTATATTCTCAATATTAGACAACAAAAGATATAATAACACTGATCTACAAAAATAACCTTTCTTTCTTTCACAAGAATGAAAATAACACAAACTATAATTATTTTTCATACTGGATTTAAATATCATTTCAGTTTTCCCCAACAGGCAGGAGTGTGATACGCATTTGAATTTTTTATAATTTTTAATAAAATCAGTAACTAGCTATCCAACTCTAAATGGTACTTATCCTGACTTACATTCTGACTACTCATTCTGTACCTAGAAAGTGGTAATGATGATTTTTGGACATATTCTATATCTGGAACATCTCTCTTGGTCCAACAGTGGTCAGCCATCGTATTAGAACTACCCTTGCCTTAATACCCATTTTCCATTGTAGAAATTTACTGATAAAAACATTCACCATGTTCATCGCGGACTCCAAGATTTTCCGGGAGTAAGTCTTACGTCAGTCTAAGAACTAAATTTTCAAAGACATGATACATCCCACAGCTTTATAAGAATGCAGAAGATCAGTCACAATATCTGATAGCTTTCTGCTTTAAGGTTTCCACGGAAATTGCAATATAAATTTTTGAAAGACTGTGAGACTGTTTATTCCAGGGGATTTATCAGTTCTTCAAAATATTCATCAGCCATTAATGACCATATTTATGGTTCTTAAAAAAATACCTTCTTCTTTCTTCAAGTACAAGAATCCATCAGAAAGTTTATCCATAGCTTTTAGGAAATTTTATTGCTCCAAATTTAACATGCAATAGAGGTAAATATATTTTTCAGGATTCAATAAACGGACATGTGACACATTTCTCTGGTCAAAGATACATGATTCCTTTAATATTTGTCAAGCAGAAATAACTATCACTTAGATGATCATTTGATTCCCTCCAAAACAATGTAAATTGCAAATGGCATATGGTGTGTACCATTTTACTATCAAGACAACAGACTTCACACACAAACCATATATTTGAGGCCCAGCTCTTTTCAAAATCACCAACTTGACAACAAAATAATGTTGATAACACTTTTTTGTAAGAGAGGTTAAATTTCACCTCTGACACTTTCAAGTCAGTTCACCCCAAACACAGCAGAAATTATCTGCATGATTTACACCCATTCTTGGCATGATGAAAATACAAAACACTAAAACTTAGCTTACTAAGGAAGGAAATATGTCACCAGTGATATTTGTGCTGACACACTCATAGACACTTCAATATTTACAAATCACAATGCCAGATTAACTGGTGTGAGCATGTCAAAACATGAATGAACCTGCACAGTAGTGACTGTTGGTGTTTCAGCATGATAATATATATAATTTTCTTAAATTAAGCTTGAATAAAATTGCTACACATAAGGAAAAGATTCCTATGACAGGTCAAACAGAATGTTAAAATTAGATTTTAAAAAGTAGCTGTAAAAAAAAAAAAAACTGTGCCTGTTATAAAAATTCTGAATCTGAATCATATCTGAATTCAGTATGAAAAAATGCATTATATAGATTCACTACTCAGATTTCTTGTGAAGAAAGCCTTGTCAACCAGTGTAATTTGGAATTCGGTTCCAACATCCATATTCAAAATTATTGTATTAAATTTTGCTCTAATGTCACTGTTTTGGAAATATTTGTAGTCATGGGGACTCCGTGACCTTGCAAAGGTTGTATTCATAAATTTGAGGTTTACTGTATTCTCTGAACATTATATTCACACTATTGTTAACAGTGAATGGAGGAGATAAGAATAGTGATCTGTAATAATTTCTTGAAAGAATTTGCAGGCATCAGCATATAAGAGAAGTTCATCACCTTGAGTATGGTCTATTACATTTACAAATAAATTGAAAAGAAATGGACCACTAGAATAAGCATTTAAAGGATATAAAATTGCAGTTCTATCACTGAAAGTTTCATTGTATTTCTCTTAATGTTAATTTTGAGGGTAATATTTAAGGAATTCACAAAGGATTTCAAAGATACCTTGCTAATCAAATTTTAACAAACTTGTGTAAAAGATGATACAAAAAAAAAAATCGATGCAGAAACATCATCAAACCTGCATCCTTCACTGAACAATCAACATATTTGCAGGGACAGATTCAGAGGTGAATTTTGGGAGGGGAAATTTTTTTATTCAAAGTGGTTTGGTCGAATGTGTCATATTACAGATTATGTAGAATGACGAAGGCTAAACTTGGGTCATGTTGCGATACAATTTTATTTGTTGTAATGTTTATATGAAAAATTTGTACTTGAAAGTTTTGTGACAAGTTAAAATTAATAGTTACTAAAAAAGTTTGGGAGGGGAAATTTCTCTCATTTCCGTCCTCATGGATCCGCACCTGATATTTATAGGAAAGCCAACTCCACTCTTTGTTTCATCATCTGCTTCATCAAACATCTATCCACTGATTGTTTGGTGACTCTGATCACCACTTGTTCACAAATGGATTACAATTAGTCTGAGCCACCTACCGAGTTGGGCTCATCTTTCTTAGAAAAGATTTAAGACTGTTTCATAAGAGTTTCTGGTTGCAGGTTGGGCTTTCACTATTCATGTCTCCCATCTCAGATGGGAGTTATTTCTGACTGCCTAAACTTGAAATTCTGAGGAAGGTTTCAGACTTAATGTTCCTTTTGAACTTGATCAATAGAGTTGTGGATTGTCTTGTAGTCTTTTCTGAATTCTAGGTCCAAAAGGCCACCAGACACTTCTGAGTGGATCCAAAATCCCGCTATTACCAGTGAAGTACAATATGCTATGGCTTGAAAACAAATGGGAAGTCTGTGAACAGTTCTCTCTCAACTACATGAAAATTCTCCAATGAAAATCCACTAATATTATAGTTGTCATAGTTTTTATCTTACATTCGTGTCATTTACTATTTTATGTTCATACCCTTGCAGAAAAATTATTTCTGTCTAACTGTCCATCTGGTGTATGTGCACAACACTAGCACCTAAACTATGGATATAATTTTTTCCAAACTGAATAAACCTCTGTTGATCTGGCCTGAGTTGAAGATCTGCGATTTTGAAAAACATTCATTATTTTCTGGGGCTAATGAAGCCCCCTGGACATTTTCAAAAATCCTAAAAGCACACATGAATTATAAAAGATTGAGAACAAATGCCGCATATAATCAGGTGCGAAAATTGAGATTCGAATGCAAAAAAATGAGTAAAACAATGTTACAATGATTATATATAGAAAACTGAGGAGAAGATGAAAACAGATGGCAGTTATTTTTGGAAATATATTAAAAAACAAGAGGCGGAGTGATCTAAATATTCCATCAATTATGTCCTGGAACTCAGAGGCAGTGACAAATGGAAGCGAAGTGAGTAATTTATTCGCATCATATTATGAAAGTATTCATGAAGACGATTCAAATGATTTCACATCTATAAATGAAGAATTTTTACTCAACCAGGATGTCAACCTCACTGAGCTAAGCGTCTGCTTTGATGATGTTTTTGATCAATTGTGTAAGTTGGATGTTAAAAAAAGTGCTGGACCCAACGGTATACCCAACCAGTTTCTGAGAAATTGCGCTGCTGGACTTTCTGAAACTTTTTCCACGTCTTTAGCAAATCAGTGGAATCTGGTATCTTCCCAACAGCGTGGAAATTCTCCTACATTTGCCCGTTACATAAATCAGGATCCAAAACAACACTAACCAATTACAGACCTATATGCATTGATTTTCAATACCCAAGCTATTTGAAAAATATATTTTTTCTCAAATAACCTTTCCTTTTAAAAACATTATCTCAACAAAACAACACAGTTTTATCAACAGATCTAAACTACAAATTTCCACTTATATGTCAACTATGTACTAGATCAAATGAATTGTGGTGAAGATGTACATGTTGTATATACGGATTTCAACAAAGCCTTCGATGTGGTAAACCACGAAATATTATGTGATAAACTTAAGCAATATGGAGTAAGGGGCAAAGCACTGGACTGGTTTCATTCATATCTGACAGGAAGATTTCATCAAGTACGGGTGAATGGTCACATTTGAAGTGAATATAGAGTAACCACAGGCGTTCCACAAGGATCACATCTTGGACCGATCATGTTCAATACTTTCATCAACGATTTTGGTGATAAATTCTGATCAGATTATTTATTTTATGGAGATGATTTGAAAATATTTAGAAAAATTACTGATGATGACAATGTTCACAATCTTCAGCAAGATATTAATGAGCTTAGCAGTTGGTGTTCGAGGAATAGACTAAAACTAAATGCTGATAAATGTGTGGTGATGCCTTTCTCTTGCTCTTCTCAATGACAACCTGCAGTTTATTACCTTAGTGGACATCAACTCAAGGAAGTTGAATCCGTAAAGGACTTGGGTGTCATCATCGACAATAAATTGAAGTTCTCCAATCATGTAGACAAGATGTCATCTAAAGCATATAAGACACTGGGATTCATACTCAGACTGGAAGGGAATTTAACAACATTTATATGCTAATACATCTATATTTTACTTTGGTCCGTCCAATAATGGAATATTGTTCAACAATCTGGTCACCATACACGGACATTCTAGTGGATCAAATTGAAAATATTCAAAAGAAATTCTGTAAATACGTCAAGTATTACAGGGGCATCAGAGGTCACGACATGAGCACTGATGAAGTCTACGATCAATTTGAAATTTACAGACTTTCCAATCGGAGACGAATTACTGATCTGATATATTTTTAAGATCATTAATTGTAAAATTGAATGCCAAGAAATATTAGAACAATTCGAATTTGTCTATTCAAATCCTGGCTTGAGAACATATAGGTTGCTGAATTCAGTTATGACTACTAAAAAGTATGTATATCATGGTCCGAAAAATAGAATAGCGAACCTAGTGAATGAATATTGTTCCAGCATAAACTTCTTTGGGGGATCTACATCATCATTCTCAATACAGATAAAGAAAATTATACCCAAAAGAAAACATGTTATATTTCAAATATATATTATGAAGATTATAAATAAAATGATATACTGCGTTTACTTACGGTTTAGAATGTCAATTTAATTTAATTATTTTAATTATCTGCATCGAATATTTGTGTTCAGAAATTATTATACTGTATTAGATATAGTTAACAATATAATATATAAATTGTTACTTATATGTACAAAGCCGATTGGCGTAAACAAATAAATAAATAAACAAAAACAGATCAAAGTATTCTTTAAGTTTCTTGTAAGGATAATGTAAAATACATATGTAAAGGTGGCATTAGTCCAATTTTCATGGTTTACTCAGAATATTAGAAAATTGCAAAAATTGTATTTCTTTATTTTTAATACATGGACAAGTCAGTCCATTATTCGCAAAAAATAAAAAAAAATAAAAAAAACGGAATGTGGCAACATAATTATAAAAAGTAACAAACAATATAAAAAATATTCAATTATAAGACACATCTACAAATTATCAATGTAAATGTAACTCTACAATGCTTATTTATTCAAATAACCAAATTTCTCTTTGAATTTTTTCCAGTGTCTTCCTACAACTGCAAAATTGAAGATAGAGATTTGTCCTTCAAATACAATTTGTTCTCCATAGTGAGTTCTTTCATTAAGTCATGTACATTTTGTTGATAATTTTAGTAGTTTTCATGCCAAATTGCATGCGATATGTGCAATTTCAAAAAATAACAAAAACAAGATTTTTCTCAAACACAGATACAAATTTTTTCTTTAAACTTTTGGTAGGGATAATGCTAAATGTACACTATGAGATAACAAACATCCAATTGCTCTACCCTTTTGTTTTTTCAAACATTTCAAAAATGTATTTTTTGACAAGCCTCTCACGTCATTAATATTTACATTACAACAATTTATTCACATTTTTGCATTTGAGAGTATATGTGCTTTAAATAATGTCATATAAAGTTTTTTGAAAACTCTTGTTTTCTGTGAACACAAGCACAAAATCCCGCATTTTCAAAAAACTTTCAAACTTTCATTTTGTTTTGCATAATTTGTTTACGATTACACTGTAGTCTTTGAATGAAACTCAAAGAGCCAAATACTTTCTTTTGTTACAGAAAGTTTTGGTTATATTGAGAAAGTGTATTGATACCAAAAACCATAAACCAAACATATGGTTCTCAGTTCTCAAATAAGGTTTTTTTCATTATGGAGTTTCTGCTGTACAAGTACATTTAGTGGGGATTTTCATATTTCCGAACCAACCCACTTATCAAGAAAATAGAAGGAAAAATTTTAAACTTTTTGCTTTCTTTTTTCTACTCTTTCATACAGATGAGCTAAAATTTTTCCTTTTTGAATTTAATTTTATTGTTCTGATAATCTTACTACTTCTTAGGATGAACTTTACTTCCAACATTACCTACATTTCTGGACTATAGAGCCTCACAGTTTTGATACCATACTAAAGTTCCAGAGATTGTCAATCAGTCTCTGGTATACTACACAATGAAGAAAGCAGCATCTTTCATCTAAAAAATAAAAAAATAAATAAATAAAAAGTTTCAATAAAAAGAACAAAACATTACTCAGGGAGTTTCCCAAAAGTGCAGACCCCATATTCCGGGTGATCTGTGGAAAATGCCATTTCACAGGAATGTCCCCAAAAGAAATTGAGTGTTCAATTTTAAAACTGTACAAATTAGTGATTTAAAACAATTCTGCATTTTTTCTTTCTTAAGAACAAAAATACATCATAAATATTCTGGTTTCTAAATGTTTAACTCATCATCTGAGAGATTTCAAGCCAGAAACTATCGTCTGTCACTTTGACAAAATTTCATAATTAGTTTCCTGAGTAGTTGAACTGAACAAAACCACACAACTGGTTTTCCAAAAAGTACTATGCACGCTGCTCAAGAACAACAAATAAAATACTCTCATATGACACTGCAATAAATTAACAAAAGCTGTCTGCATGAATACTGCAATAACATTGTATAGTATTTACAGATAGACAGTACAAAAGTTCTTTACATACCAAAAACATCAAAGAAGGTGCTGTTTCAAAACATAACATGAGAATAGCAAATATTTGATGGCGGATTGTCTCTGCCTTGGATCCTTGCTGTTGCATGTCAGCTGTGTCATAAGCCGTTGATACACTATGAGAATTTTGTCAGTATGGGCAGTAACAGAATACACAGAATAACACAATCAAATATTTTCATTTTTCAGTCAAAATCAAAACAGATTTTTTGTTTGTAGATATTTCCTGAGTTCCGGGGTTTCTAAGAAAACCACACACACCTCTCACATGGCAGAAGGCTGCATAGTTTTCTTTCAGTTTCTTTGTGCTTCATCAGAAATTAGTAACATAGATAACGGTTAAAATTTGTCACATTAAAATCATTAGATTCTCATTAATTACAATAGTATAAATTACAATACTTTATCTGGAGCCATGGGGAATATTTCTTCCCTTTCAAGAAAACCAGATATAACATGAATTGTAAGTCTATCAGTTTACATGTTTACTGTAAGTCATTAATTACACCAAAGGGAAATTAACTGAATACACCCTTAAATTCACAAACAAATGGAAGGAAACAAAATACTAAGTGATATAAATAAATAGAAACAGTGAAAGCAGCACAATTTGTACACAGATGATCGGGTATTGACAACACTCTTTGAGGATGCATAACAAAACGCAGCTCACTCACTCTGGGAAACAACAAGGGAATATAAAATGATTTCAATCAAGAAAAAGTATTAAGAAAAACAAAGATAGTAATATGTGGATCAATTATAGTCAAATACAAGTAACTATTTAGGAAAAATAGTTGAAGAAGAAGAGAGGGATTGATAGTAAAATAAATAAAATCAAAAGAATTAATGGGACAATTAAAAGATTTTGGAAAAAACGTGAACAAAAATATCATGAATTGTGGGAATTCTGATGTGGTATTGTTGACATAATTACATGAAGAAATAATGGAAGTCATCTCTGTCAACTTGAAATATTTATTTAGAGAGCTGGCTTCCAATGGCTTCGCTGTCATCAATCTACAAATATAAACAAAATAAAATATAAATAAAATACAAAGTAAATACAAAATAGTGGGGGATTAATAAAAGTAATAGATACAATTAAAATTATAATAATGTTTTGAGACATCTGATGTGTATTTGTTAGGGCATTTTTCATCATTTGTTGATTGAAAAAGCATTTCTTTTGCAGTTTTGAATTCTGAGGTAATTGGTGGGTCATTTTTTACTTTTTCAATAGTTTTATTTAATTTGGTATTTACATGCTCAACTCTACATAGGAAAATGCCGCTCTAACCATTATCTTGTAAATATAACTAAAACCTGTCAGTGTGTTTGGCTTTGACATGTCAATGGTGTGAAGGCAGAGGAAGTGGAGAGGTTTCTAAACTCATATCTTCAGAATCTATGTTTTTGGTATAGATAGTTCTGTGAACTGATTGTTATTTCGTAAGCGAAGTCAGTGCAAAGTGTGATGGGGAAGTGGAACATTGCTGTTTCAACAACAATTCACAGTATTCAATTAATTCCAAATATTTTATTATGGCAAATTATTGGTTTAACTGAAGAATGAAATATTTTGCAGTGCAAAAAGCATGAAGTAGATATGTTTTAAAGCATTGTTAAGGGAATTTTAAGGATTTTTAGGGCATAAATGCACTCTTTAGGGCATTTTATGTAGTTTTTAAGTCATCAAAATCCTAGCCCTACTTATTACATATGTGGAGAAAATTTAAAGTAAAAAATTTAGAGAGGTTTTTGAGAGTTCTTTTTTAAGAAATTGCATTAATTTCAGACTTAAATTAAGTGAAATCAGCTTGTTTTTGGAAAAAATTGTACATGACCTTTATAAAAGAGCCGACTTTTTACAACAGACTTCATTTAAAGCAAAAATCACTGTCTCCAATTTTAGTTTTCAAATTTTCACTTTTTAGCATTTTTAAAAAATCGAAGCAATAGCCGAAAATGGGGCTAGCACCATATTTTTTAAAGTCTCTTATTACATATGTGAAGCAAATATAAAGAAAAGTTTGGAGTGGTTTTTGAGAAAAAAAATTGCCTATATTTCACGCAATATTACATGTAAACTACTCACATTTTCAAAATATTGAATGTGAACTTATTTAATGATCCATCTTTAAGGAACAATTTCCTTAAGGAAAAAAATGTCTATCTACAATACTATAGTTGTAGAAAGACATTCCCCCCAAAAATTATTTTTTAAATAAAAGGACTAAAATACACAAACATTATTAATAATATTCATTCATTAACTTTAATATAATTAAGTGATTTTGCTTAAATCACAAAATATATCTTCAGTTTATTGACATGCTAAAATATTTATTTATTTATTTATTTATTACATATAGTTACAGGCAATCACCCAATTATCAAATATCATTTACATTATTATTTACATTACAGTATTATCGAAAATCATTTAGTAACAGGTTTTTATAAGTTTTTTTAAATTGATATGGTGAACAAAATAAGTTATAATGGTTACAATTTGCACTTTTACACATTTTCCACAATGGCGCATAATAGTACAATGTTGATCTCGCAAAAGGAATATTAAATAACATGCTATCTGTAGAACGCAAATCACACACTGGATTAGCCCAAGGAATTGTACAATATAATTCTGAAGAGTCTATATCATGATTAATAAGATTATACAGAAAAAGTACGTCAAAATAATCCCTGTGGGAGCGTAATGAGCTGATATTCAATCTAGTTGCGACTTCAAAATAATTGTGACTGAAATATTAAAATATTAGGTATTTTAATCCTTTTATTTAAAAAATAAATTTGAAAAAATCTAAAAAGTGGATTTTTAATAAATAGTATCAGTTTGTATCTTTTGACCTAAGAAAGATCCAAGCGAATTTGAATAAAATACATGGCAAAGCCTACAATAAGTATTAAAATGTAATCAATTATAAGATTAGAAACTTTATGAATATAAAATTTCAACTATTATCACATTAGGTAAATAATTATGACCATAGTACTTTTACATATCAAGTTCTCTTAAAATATGAAATAGAAAATATGGAATATCAACATCAAATCAGAATAATTTCAGAAAATAAAAAAGGAAATTGAGATTTTTTTAATATGTTAAAGTAGAGAGAGAGAGAGAGAGAGAGAGAGAGAAAGAGAGAGACAGAGAGACAGAGAGAGACAGAGACAGACAGACAGAGGGACAGAGAGACAGAGAGAGAGACAGAGAGAGAGAGACAGAGAGAGACAGAGAGAGAGAGAGACAGAGAGAGAGACAGAGAGAGAGAGAGACAGAGAGAGACAGAGAGAGAGAGAGACAGAGAGAGAGAGATTTTTTTTGACTTTTGACCTCATATTTTAGCATGGTCACGTCCAAAATAACTAGGAATGATTTATATCAAAAGTTTGTGTGCCTACACATTCAAAATTATTGGAATATCAACTGTTTGTGTTAGCTTTACAAGTTTATACACAGGGTTGGGCAAAATACTTTAAATTTATTATTTAAATACTTCGCCAAAATACCGTATAAATAAGTATTTAAGTACATATTTAAAATACATTTTGAATTGGTTAATACATATGTATTTAAAATACTTCAAATACTCAAAATACTGTAAATGTATAAAAAATGGGTATTATAAATTTTTTATTGCAACAATGTATTGTAATTGTCAATTACAGTAAATTTAGTAAATGACAGTCACACAAATTTCTGAACAATCACTATTGTCATGTATTGTAACCATATGTATAAGCATTTTCAAATATAAAATGATACCAAAAATATGTCTAACAAAGAAATGGAATTTCCTTTTATAATGACAAGTTTTTCAAACAAATCATCAGACAAGAAAACAAAGATTGAAAACTGTATAAAACAGTTGGTGGGAACTGAAGGAAAGCAGTAGTTGAACTGGTGCTCATGAACATAAACTAGTGTTAGGGGCCATTGATCTATTACATAATACAAATTTCGAGCATTTTCAATACCCCCCCCCCACTTGTAACACACTGCCCTATATCTATGTAAAGCAGCGTAACTCTGCATCAGACCCCCCCCTTAGTGTTACCTAATTTATGGATAACCCCTTATAACAAATAAATGTTATTTTTAAGGCCGGATAATTGTCCAGCATTTTTAATGATTTAGATTTATCATTTAAAAATTAAGAGAATTTAAGTACAATCGCTGAAAGGAGCTTTTATTCCCCCCCCCCCCCCCCCCCGAGATCCATGCACTAGCAGAATCAAACAAAAGGAAACTATCTGCTTTATCTTCTTCATCTGTATTTCAAGTATTTTAAGTCTTTCTTTTTTAAATACATCTATTTTATGTATTTAAATATATCTCTAAAATACATGTCCAAAAAAACTCAAAAATATGGTTTTCAAATACAAAATGTATTTAAAATAGATATTTTAATTACATGTATTTAAATACTGTCCAACCCTATATACAATTTTGATTCTTAGTGCTCTGAGCAGGGCCGTAGCCAGGATTATTTCTCAGGAGGGGCTTCCAAAATTTAAAAAATGGATAATACAAGATTTATTATAATATGTTTATCGGGTTTGTTTAAAAGAGATGTTCTTAAAAAATGAAACACCAACATGATTTTAAACATATTTAAACATAATTTCCACATAAAATTATTTCGAAAGTTTAAACACATTATTTCGAAAGTTTAATTTATTATTTTCTATTCCAATAATCCAACTACAGGAGGCGTCGACTACAAAAGCAATTTTCTGATCTTCTTTTCAGCCATAATGTCAATCATTTTGTCCACAGTGATATCCCCATGAATTGAAATAATGGTTAGTGCACTGAGTCTGTTATCACGCATTACACTACATATAAACCTTTTTACTCTCTTCATTGTAGAAAATGACCTCTTCACACTAGCAGTTGTTACTGGCAAGGTAGCTAAGATAGTAAGCATCTAATAGTACATAAATAAAGTGGATCGCCGTTCTCTAAGACTTTCAGAACCTCGAGGTCAGCATCTATGGTGAAAGCTTTTTTAACCATAGTTCATACTCAGCTGTTACTGCAGAGAGTGATGTTCTGTTATGGAGCTAAATTTTTTGACTTTTTCATTTCATGGATGGAAGCAAAGCCTGGAAGAAGCACCTGGAAACTTGGAAGAATGTCTTCATTTGAAGTAAATCTATAGGTCTGTACTTTTATACATGTCGATATATTGGGATAAATTTAAACTAATAAATAAATAATAAACAAATGAAAAAAACGATTAGAATTTTGGGGAGGGCTTCAGCCCCTCGAGCTCTTCCCCTGGCTATGTGCCTGATGATATATGAATGCTGATATATGAAATATAAATGAAAATATAATGAAAGAAAACAAATGAACACATTACTGCTTATTTTTAGATGGAAATGAAAAAGTATGAGTATTTTCAGGTCATTCAGAGAGGGCCGATAAAATTTCGGCTGGTTTTACTTGGAATGACTCAGTGTGGAGATAAATAATACACACATTCATAACTTGTGGTCAGGCATAAATGACCAAAAAGCAAGAAAATTCAGAGGACTAATATTTACAGCTAATAATTATTGATATAATAATAATAATAATAACAACAATAATAATAATAGGTAGTGCTGTATGGTAATAAATTCACTTAATATTTAAATACACGAAATGTCTCAGATGTTTGTAAAAAAATTAGTAAAACAAAATGTCAAATAAAAATTGCTATGCAAAATACATGTGGAATTTTTTTTAATGTGTTCTTGTAAATAATAATAAATTTGATTGTCTATATCTCGGTTTTACAAGCATCAAACATTAATAGTAACAATAATCCTTATATTATTTCAATTAATTTATATGAGCATGTCTCAAATAGGTATGTTTTTTATAATCGTTTGAAACTGTCTCTCCTTGTTTTAATATTATTAGGTTCTTTTTTTTGTTGATATTTTATCTACGTACATCCTGTGGTAGTTTTGCTCTTATGTGAAGGACCATAGTTCTTGTCAATATTTTTTATTTTTATTTATTTGTCAAAAAACAGTAAAAACTGTATATGACGTTATGACGTGTGGGGAAAGAGATTTATATGCGCACATTTTCTTGAGGGCCAGAAAAATGTTTGTTCCCGAGTTATAGAAAATCAATTTCAATGGTAAATGAACTACAAGCAAAAGGAGTGCTCAACAAAACATGCACACAGTGAAACTACATTTACATCCAGAAGCAAAAGAAGGGGCCAACTCAGCATTTGATGATTCAATGGATCAGGGAAACTGGACAAAAACCTGATCGAGATGGGGAGATCCTAACACATGTTATATAATATTCCTACCCCCCCCCCCCAATATTTCTATACCATATTGTAAAACATGAATGAATGATTTTGTAATATACTGACATAAGCATATCCATTGTCATGCATCTTTTAAGATTTCTCAAAATGAATATGTTGGTACTTAATTTATTACAGACTTCTTCAATATGTCTACTGTAGGTTAAGTTCTCATCAAAATTCCTAGAAACTTGTGACAATCAGTTTGGTTGTAACAATCAGTAAATAGAAGAAAAAACCTCTGTGTTATCTTCCTCAAATTATATGCAAAAAAGTGTTAAAAATTTGAACTTATTATAATTTATTAGTGAGCTTTACATTTTAATGTGATCACTGGTTATTGTAATTATTATTTTACAAATTGCTGAGTTGAATGTTCCAAAAATTTTACGTTTGGTCAGTACACCTCAATGTAATAAATTGTGAACTGGCATTAACGATCTTACAATACAGAATTCCAAATTCAATTAATTACTTACTGTGAGGTGTAAAAGGCTCGTCAGTTGGGACCAGTTTGGAATCTGCTGAGCTTTCAGAAGTGTCTTCCACAGTGATAGCAGCCTTAGGTGCCAGTTCATCAACACTAGGGATGCTAGAATGATGTGGAGGATTCCAGAAACCTGTTGAACTTTCTTCTGAGTCATCCTCTATTGCTCTAGCATTGTTAGGCTGGGTCAAAGCTTGTTCTGTAACATTTACATCTAAAGACTGTTTATCTTGAATTTTACTTTCTTCTTCCACATTCTCCATTGTTTCTTCATGAAATACAATGCTCTTTACTAATTCCTCTTGGTTCTCTAACATTTGATCATCAAGGTAATTAATTTCTTGTTTTGGTTTATTTTCTTGGTCATTCACACTGTCTTCCTGTATTTCATCATCACCTTCTGCATGATACATATTCACTATATCACCTCCTTCTGTACCTTTATCAGGTGAAAGTTGTGAACTTGATACATGCATCTGAGATTCTCTTTCAGGATCAACACTGTAGTTTTGGTCTTCATTTTGCCCATATTCTTGTTCTACTTCACTGATATTTTCCCCTTCAACCTTATGATTATTTTGTGCTTGGTGATTAGGATCTATCAGATGTCCCTCTTCACTGGCTCCATACTGATCAACACATTCACCGTTATTCACAAATTCTTCCTCAAGAGGTTCTGAATTTTCTATGTATTGTTCACTATTGTATTGTTCTGGATATTGTTGATTATAAAGCTGTTCTTCATCACCAACAAACTGCTCTTGTTCATATTGTTGTGTGCTGATAGGATAATGCTCATACTGGAGATCAGAGTTTTCAACACAATGTTCTTGTTTATACTGTTCTATATCATCTGCATTTTGGGGTCCATAATTTTCATTATTACCACTAGATTGTAAACCAGTATTTTCTTCATTTTGATAATAATTATCTATTTGAGATTCATCAACAGTAAAGGAAGGCTGCTCTTTTTCATCAGATTTTGGGAATAGATATGTACCATCTTTACTTTCAATACATTCTTGAGAATCATCTACATTTTGCTGGAGTAAATCATTCTTATTTTGACTTATGTTTTCAGAACATTCTTGTTCTTCATTTGTTGCTTCTTCCTCTAAAGCATAATGTAAATCCTCCACATTTTTAGGAGATTCATTGACTGTGTCAGGCAAATTAAGTTGATTGTTACTGAACTGTAAGTCTGAAGTTGGATGCTGCACACTTTCATAAGCATCATTTGGAGAGGTGTTATCAACATTTTCATGCTGAGCAGCACTTGCACATGGTGCTTGAGAATCAATATTATCTAAATCATTATACTTGTTGTTTTTATCTGAAATAGCTTGTAAATTAGGTGGGGCTGAAATTTCTAATCTCTCTTCACCACCTTCTTGTAATTCTGAGTTCTGATATGCATTATTAGTCAAAAGGTCTTGCTTTGAAGGTAAGCACTGAACTTGAGGAATGTTTTTGTTTACATTAGGAATACCTGGTTCAATATTGTTTGAATTATTATACAAATTCTCCTCTCCTGCACTTACTCCTGGACTACTTCTAGCACCCTTGGGTCGATTCAAAACATTTTGTTGATGAAATCTGTCAGTCTGCAAATTTGAAATCATGTTATCCCCTCCTGCCATATGGTCTATTTCAGGAATATATTTCTCTTCTTCTATCATGTCTTCAATATTTTCTTTCATATTGACAATAATTGCATTTCCTCTTGTTTTCTCAGTTTTCTTTTCAAAAAGAATACTATCATCAGAAAGTGAAACATTAAGTAAATCTCGACTTGTGTCCTGTTCTGTATGCACACTTTTCTCCTCATCACGCTTCTCACTATGACCCTCCAATTCTTCAACAGGCACTTTCAGCAACTCAGCAGCACGTTGTAAATAATTGTCCAAAGCACCGTCAAGAGCAGGGCTGCTACTCTCTACCACACTGTTTTTCCTCTCCATTGGCTTCTGCACAATAATTTGTTTAGAATTATCATACATAGGAATATTTCTGGACACGATTGGGGGAACCCACATTTGATCACTTCCAGGACTTAGGGAACTCCGAGCACTTGGTAAAGGCATATTATTTGTATACAGTCCACTGCCTCCTCCAAACCATGGCAAACCTTTTTCTGTATCCATTGGTAAAGTCAGCGGGTAATTTGTAGGAACTGATGGCTGAGTTGTGGAACTTGCTTGTTTCTTCCAAAGTGGATACATTCGAACAAGATACGCTTCATAATGTCTCTGAAAAGGAATATTCAGTAAGATTAAGAATTATATTTATCTTTACTGGCAAAAACATTGATGTAAAATTTTAATTACAAATCATTTTGTACATACTCGTAAGAGTTTCAGTCTTTCACTTTTAGCACTCAATGCTGATGCACGACTTTCTATCTTTTCAAGAGTTTGTAATATTCTTTCATTACGATCTCGTCGCCTTTTGTCATCTTCTAAAAATTTTTCATATTTTTCCCTTAGAGCACGAACTCTTTTTTCCTCTCTAAAGTAAAAAATAAAAAAATATTAGTTCTGTTCTCAATGCTTTACATAATATTTCATGCATAATTTGTAACAAATTTACACAATATACAGCAAAAAAAAAAAAAAAGAAATCTTACTCCTCGCGACATGATTTCATCATGAAAGTAAACTTTTCTTCGAGTTTCATTCTTTCTTCTTCACTGAAAATAAAGAATCAATAATTGTGTTTACAAACAATTTAACCTACATTTTTTCTTGAGGAATCAAATCAACACCTTACCTTCTCTTCAGCTTTTCCTGCAAATCTGCCATTTTTTGATAAAAACTAGTGGAGTGGTCCACTTTAGCCATTGTATTGACAATAAAAGAAACTGTCACCAACAGGACCAGGCACCACCTGTCAACGCATTCACAGACGCGCGTCACGCCGTGCCAGCGCCGTGCGAAGTACGAAAGAATAAATGACGAGCGGGAAGCGAGCGTTAGCGCGAAGGTTCAAGCTCACGCTCTGGAAGACGAAAGGCTTTCCAGCGCAACGCGAACCCGCATTGCTGATCGGCCCGGAATTACAACGCGACGTGAATTCGGTGCCGGCGCAAGTATAATTACATGGAGTAATTAACGTTCAGGCGCTAAGATTCGGCACAAAATACCGCTCGAAGTTTGAAATTAATTAAGCTCTCGTCAGCCGCAATCAGTACGCGCGTGATCTAAGGCAGTAAGCCGCAGGCAGGAGGGCCGCCACGGCGTACTGCGCGGTGGCAAGCTCTCTGTATCGACTGCCTGAGGAACCTGGGGAGCAGGGGAAATATACTTCTTTTTCGCGAAAGGGAACACAAAGAGCAGAACTCCTGCTACGCAGGTCTCCGAGAGCATCTGTCGCCGGGTCCTTAGCTATGTAGGAGGAGGAGAAATCAATAACTCGCCATAGCAGCTTTTCCTAGAAAGAGGAGCAGAAACAAACACGCGGACAGGAGTTGTACGAGAGGAGGTGGGGGCTGGCGGCACGCGAGCGAGCGGACGGGGGCTGGCACGGCCGCCCCGCGCAGCTCAGCGTCGGCTCGTGGCCCTCCCCGCCCGCCCCTTCGCGAGAATTTGTTAAGAAACGACACAGGATTCAAAGCGACACACATTTCTTGGCATTTTCTTAAGTACACACTGACACTACAAAAATATACAGTCCGGAAGCACCTGTACCCGATGGTTAGGACATTTTTCTTACATTGTTCTTTAAATTTTCTTTCAACACTTTCAACCAACACGAGATAGCATTTTGTTACTTTTCTAGAACCTTTAGACATTTCCCCAAACATATAGATGACTAAAACATCGACCGAAGACAATAGTTTTATTTTACATCTTTACGTATTTTCTCGACTATACACTCCTAATAAATTTAATCTATTATACGCAGACCCCCATACGCAAGGCCGCTACTCGGTTACACTCAGCGCTAGATTGGGAGAGGAGTTTACAGTAATAAAATAGCAATCTGAATCAAAGATGCGATAAAATAAATTTCTGGATTTCCGACGAAGGAAATAATGATTCCGACTGGCTTGCTGATTTTAGAGAAATTCAATTTTTAAAGCAAACTTTCTTGATTAGAATGTTCGTTTACTCAAAAGATCAAGAGCCTCGACGGACAGTGGGAGACCGACATTCTATTACATTAATAATCAAATATTTTTGTACTCTACCTCCAGACAAATTATTTTCTTCAATGACGCCCAATTATCATACATTCAGTTTTCCCTAATAACGATTGTATGGTTTTAAAATAAATATATTAATAATATATATAATATAATAAATATATTATATATAATATAATAAATATATTAATATATATAAAATAATTTTTAAGTTAAATTCTAGGTTTTGTAAGCGTTATGCACTTTGGTTCGTGGGTATATTTCAGGTTGAATGCCATTGGCCTATACGACACACAGAAAACGATTCCACGCCAAAGATCTATATTCCCTTGAGGAACGGCCCTGCGTGATAAACATACGGATTGCGCGCTCGAGGGGGTCCGTGCACACCGACTGCGGAACATTGCGTTATTGCACGGCGAAGGGGAGGGGGCGCTGGGCGGCGGCGACGAGACAACGGGGCGTGGACGGCAGCAGCTAGCCGCCTGACAGTGTCGGCGACGGCAGGAGCGTCACGAGCAGCCAGGGCAGCAGCAGGAGCGACGCCGGAGCCAGCGCCAGCGGCGGCGGGCACAGAGACGCGCCAGATGTCCCTTCCAGCACAGGCTCTGCTACCGCTGCATCAGACAAAGAAGAAAAAGTTATACTAGTGGTGCTACAACAGCACATTCTTTCTCCAACAAAAACTGGAGCCATTTTTTAGAAAATGTTTAAAAGTTGTTAACGCATCATGTCAAATACAGCCGTAATGAAAGTTTTCGTTTCAAAATGGAGTTCTATTAAATCGATCGTGGAATATCAATTTTGGAGAAAATACGGTTGAATGGTTATGGCGCTAGCTTCGACCATACATGGAAGGAAAGCCAGAAGTTTGTTCGTCAATCGATTTTTCGGTATCATGGATCCACAAACATGGATTCTGACTATGTAACGTGCTAATAGATGTAGTTACTGTACAGAGAAACGAGATTTATACACATTTTCGTAACTAGTTCTCGGAAATAAAACCTTTTCTATCGAAAATTCGCCGTATTCTGGAGCACGAATACAACACTTTCTATTCTTATGAAGTTCCTTCGTAAGGCGAGAAAGTAAAAAGGTAGCTTTCGATGCAAGAACAACATCGGCATCAATAAAACAGTTTTTAAAATGGATTTAGGGGTGCCACAAACCCAAAACACTCCATTTTTAGCATGTTCGCTACTTTTTAGAAAATAACGAATAAGTCGTCTCCTATATTATTTCAGTAGTATACCTTCCCTTTACGGCTCTCAACGCAACCAATCTTTACAAATGTGTCTACAGAAATAGAATATCACGGAGACATGACGAATTGAATTTAACTTTAAAAATATGAAGAACTTGTTTAAAAAATGCATCTAAATATTCATGTAAAATGCAACCCGCAACACACGTCAGGGTTTT
The DNA here is from genome assembly GCA_031308135.1 of Acheta domesticus. NCBI lineage: Eukaryota > Metazoa > Arthropoda > Insecta > Orthoptera > Gryllidae > Acheta > Acheta domesticus. The sequence goes on along the minus strand of JAHLJT010009419.1, from coordinate 74,152,631 downwards.
TAATCCATATCGTTGAGTAACTCCTAAACGAAGAGTTCTTTGGTCTTAAAAAAATAAATTTTGGGGCCGACGGCCTCAAACAAACGTTTCTCGCGCCGTAATCTACAGGATGAAATCTTCTTGATCATTCTATAGCATTTTTGCTGGTTTGACTCTTCTCGATTCTACCCCACCTGTTCAGAGCCTGTATAATATGCAACTGTATGTGAAATTACTATTTACTTGTTATTCTATGCGATTGAATTACACGGGTGTACCTCTTTGCTCGATAGTGAAGTTAAATAAGAATAGTTTGTATTGAAAAGGGTGTATTACATTGTTATCAATTACAAGGTGACATATAGAGCAAGTGATGGAGATGAAGAGGTTCTTGAAGAAAAATATATATTGCAGGCTTAATATGGAAATGGAAAAATAAGGATGAGGGGGGTATAGCATGGGAGAGTTCTCGCACGCGTACGCTAGTATTTAATGTTATTTTTATCCACGGATTTTTTCCTGAGGCGGTGCTCACGTTATCCCGCTACAATTTTATGGTCATCAAACATCACTTATTTGACACAAACAGTGTGCCACATTAGTCCGAATATGGTCAATTTTACGTTAAAAACATAAAAATAGACACTTTTCAAATGGCCATAGCTCCGTACATTTTTATCCAAAATACTTTTAATTTATATAAAACTAAAGCTTGAAATTTCTTCTTTAAGAAATTTGCTTCGCACAGTTTAACAATTTCAATTTAATTGGCTAAAATTGTTCCACGCGCCATCACTGATAACAACCTGCATTTGAACCGCACCGCTGTGACTGATTTCTTTACTCACTATTGGGCTGCATTGAACATATTTGTATACACATCAAACAGTTTGGAAGTTACTAATCTTTAAAAAACACTTTACGGCATTTGGGAGCCCATGAGCTTTGTTTGTCCTCTTCGTTTCGCTGCATGCAACAGTGTACATGTCGCGCCCGCTGGCCTGTCATGCGTGCCGTCGGGGCTCGCACTATCAGAAGTCATAACTTCTTAGTTGCGAAATTACGTAATTCAGTTCAATAATAAATTAATTATACCAAGTAAACTCATAAATAAACAGAAAATATTTAGTACACGCCCGAAAACGAAAGTGCTAACCTAAGCAGAAAGTGCTACTCCTTCAACAAGACAACTTCCTTGACGACTTTATGAGATTCTCCTCGCTTACGTTTTTGCACCACATAATCTCTTTCAAAAAACTGTCACCAGAATATTTAGTAAAATCTCAAGAAAGAGTTCGCGTCATATCCGTCAATTGAAATCTACAAAGACGCAGGAGTCAAAATTGCTTGCCTATTAGTGGGGTGGAAGGTGCACCCTGCGAAAGAGTGTACCTTGTCAGGACTCGTCGCTACGCGGCTAATGATTTTATCGGTTTACTCAGAACCTCTCGTGATATGACCTTTGATAATTACAGGACATGATGTTTTCAATGCTAGTCTCCATTCTTTCGTGCTGTGGGTGTCACCCGCATGCGTATGTCGCGAGCTGGAAACGCCCCTCCTCTCATAGCAGAACGCCTCAGCGGCGGAACTTACCCCTACGCCTATCCGCCAGCCCAATAAATGCTGACCGGTTACATGCAGCAATCAGCATCCCAGATTTTGCATGAGGCGTTCGCACTAAATCGCACTGCCTTTCACACGGCCAACAGATGCACCCGCCTCTAGCGGTCGTCTTACTGGACGTGTCGCAGGTCTCGCTGCGCATTTTACCTTATATTACACGCCGGGAATGTAAACTTTTTCTAGGCAGTAGCCACCCGGTTCCACGCGCCAATGGACAGAAAGCGGAGGGAGTTGTTCCTCTGGCTAAGAAAGAGTATTGATTGCGACAAATGCAAGAGCCTTACATCCAGGATGCGAAACCCAGGTGGTCGAATGGTTCTGCCCCTGCTCTAACACGACATTGGCTGTTCTTGGCGTAGGGGTCTTGGATTCCGAACTAGACAGCCAGCATCTTTGCGATATACAAGCTTCCAGTTTATATGTTTCGATCACAAGTTAGACATAAGATTAGCATGGGATATACGAGGAGTGTTCATGCAAAACAAGCATGTTCATCGAAAAAATATTTTTTTTGGCTTTGCAGTAATACTAATGACCGTAAGTTATATCTTCTGTCCCGTTGTGGAAGAGCAAAAGCAAATCCCCAATAATTTTTCTTGTAAATATAAGAGGTTCAGGCAAAATTCACAGCGTTGTTGCAAACAATAAAGATGTCCGTGTAACCAATAAGACGCCAAGATTGACGATCACGTGACTGCTCGTGCGGCGTGGTTCATTTTGTCTGTGAAGACTTCACAACAGAATTCTTCACAACTATTTTATTTATTAGAATATTGGAATTTCAAGGACCCCGAAACTTTGTTGTTTGTGCAAGAACTACAGGACAGAAACGTGAAACGAATCTTTATTCAAAGTCAAGAAGGCAAGAAGATTCGTACAGTCAAAGTTATCCCACAGTAATGTTTTAGATCTGAAGAAGTTCCTGCTTTGACCCTTTGGAACGTGGTTTTTCATTGAAAAATATGGTACAATTTATCCTTCAGCAGGTACACCATTGAAAAAGAAACCTAATGTAGCAGATATATTGACTAAACTTTTGGGAGATAAAAGGAGAAAAGTCTTCAGATACTTCTGGCCTGGAATGGTATTCCTTTGTTCTTCCAAATAGATGACAATCGAACTATAATGGAAAGCCAAGAACTGAAAGCAAATTGTGATTGTTGAGAAGATGATCATGGCTGGCACATGTAGATTTCAATTTCTTTTCAGTTCTTTGTAATTTATTTAGATGTCAAAAAATGGTTGCATTAGGCACAGTAATTGTTGTAGGAATTTTCTCTGGAAAAATAAAATATTTGCGAAACAAACTGGACTAAAATAATTTACATATTATGGAGGAGTTAGGATTCATAGATACCCATTTACAAGCAGACAAATCTTGGAATAATAATTTATTTCATAATATTTATTCCACAACAGTTTCAGGGATTGTTGTCCCCATCATCAGGCAGAGATACGAAAACTCACAAAACAATAACAGAATGTTGGTACAAAAACATTATGATAAAGAAGAATCCGTGGAAGCGGTGATATACGACTACAATAATTTCTGAAGCTAATGCATCCATTTTTTGGCATCTAAAGAAGTTACAGAGAACTAAAAAGAAATTGAAATCTATATGTGCCAGCCATGATCATCTTCTCAACAACCACAATGATCTTTCAGTTCTTGGCTATCCATTACAGTTTGATTTTCAGCTATTGGTCCATTAAGAACAAAGGAATACCATTCCAGGCCAGGAATAGCTGAATCATTCCTTCGTAATGTACACTTGACAATTCAAATTGAATAATGTAATTCAAAACAGGCTAAATAGGTGAAAAGAAGATAAATAATTGATTCTAGTCAACTGTGATGATAATAGTAGCCCTATTTTATGCAAAAGCAAAAATGTCCACGGGTGCTTCGATTAAAAGCATGCACAAATTTTCCAAGCAAAAGTATGTCCAACTTTTAATCTTAAATATCGTCATAATCAGGGGTGTAGCGTCCATGGATGTGGATGATATGTTACATACCCTGACAATATCAGCTATTTTTATTTTAAAATGATTGTAAATTGTCCATTTGTTACTTTATTTTTCTACTTCAAAATATTTCAATATATTTTCAAACATTACGCCGTTGAGAATTCGATTCTTCACAAGTATGAACGAATCATTCTGAAATGCCGCCTAGCCTGCGTTGTAAACACGGTGTAAGATGCACCGTGGCTGTGAATCAGATGCACAGTGACCCATTACATCCAGAGTGCCTACGAAAAAGCTGTCGTTTTAGGAAACTTCATTGTTCTCTTCGGCGTTTGTAAACAAGCGAGATAAATAAAACGACAATGTTCATTAATTAAAGTCTTATTGACTTATTTTAATGCATTTAGCAACTATATGAATGAATAGACAAAGGTATGTATCTGTGCAATCCACATCTGTGCTCTGGAATGGCGAGCACAACGCGATCCAAAATGCCTACATAATTATGGAATCGTATTGTTGTGCCGTGGACAAATTATAGCACGTGAGAAAAAGTTTAAAATATTTGAAAAAATATGAGAGGATTGAATTTTATTTAAACAGGCTGTGTTGAGCAATACAACAGTGATATAAGGGAAAACAGGGAATTCTGTCACACTTCATTCGAGTTATATGCATTTTTGGGAGACAAGGGCTTGTATTTTCTAGCCATAATGAAAAGAGGGTATCATCAAATAGAGACAACTTCATGGAATATATAAGTGAAATAATGAAATATGATAAACCTGACAAGGATGATCTGGAAAATTCCAGTGGTTTCGTGCAAGATTGATTGGATTTCAAGTGTGAGCATGGTGATGTCCCATGAAATTAAAAATGAAATTTCTAAAGCCTCTGTCTCCTCCATACTGGATGAAACCCTTGATGTAAGCAGCAAAGGACAACTGTCAACTGTTTTTCATTACGTGTCTGTAAATTGATTGATTTTCTCTTTCCCATTATAGTTTTATTATAGATCACTGCTTTCCATTTTATAAATTATGGCAATTTTAATGGGTTCGAAATGATATGAATTGGACAATTTTAAAAATTGTTGGGTTTGATAGTGCTCTTATTATTAAAGTATGAGGACACATATTTATATTTTGCTAGGTCGTGAACTTCAGACAACCTTTTCTAACTTTCAACCAGTGAAGTACACGAAGTACGTGAGCCATTATTACTTTTACTGCATCAGTTTTTATTTTAAATATACAAATTATTTGTGTGTTCTAATTGACCAGTGACGGAAATAGTATTGGTGAATGAGGAATATTTAGGAGTTTTAAATTATTTTCTCATTTCTCGAGTTACATACCCTAAGCCAAAACTCAGGCTACGCCACTGGTCATAATTATAAATAACTGATTTGATGGCAGTATACGTAGACTACTGTATCAATACAGCATTTTACATTGTTTGAAAAGGCAATAACTTGTCAATAATCAGTTTCTTGCTGTTTCTGACACATCTGATTTGATGGACATGTTATTTGCGTGAACACTCCTCATATAAGAGTAGCAATTAAGCAATATGGACGTCTGTTGTAAATGTATAGTATATTGTAGGCTGAAGCTGAGAGGGTGAGAGGTGGATGCCCTAGGTACCCTTAGTGGATGCGATCTCTACCGCAACTACAATATGTATATGTAATGAATGAAGTCCTTTTACCCTCATTCGATTCTTCGCTGATGATACTCACTAATTTATTCTTCTCGTGACATTGACATCACTGTTTCCAATCTACAATACGACCTCTCAATTCTAGAAACCTGGTTCGCGATATGGCGCATTCACCTAAATCCCCCCAAATCTGACCAGTTATTACATTACGTCGCCCAAAACCTCCAACTCCTTTAACGTTCTGAAACGCAACAAACCCCTAGCAGTCTCACTGTCTACTCATCCCCACTAAAACAATCAACCTTCGTCATCCTAGACAAAATCATCATCCGCCCAACTCTTACTTATGCTTCTCCAATTTGGTCCACAGAATCTTTATTCAACCTCCGCCATCTTCAAACATTCCGAAATAACTGTACCGGGAGAGGTGGCTCAGGTCATTGCAGTGCCTCTATGTTCGTGTTCCGACGGGGTCCGCGGGGTCCTGTGTTCGTGTTCCGACGGTGGTAGGATTTTCAACACTAGCTATACATCGATTTATTTACCGTGTCCTTTGGCAGTTCATCAGTAGTTAAGATGTCATCTAATCGGGAGCTTGAAAGTCACCATAGTGACGACATTGTAGTGACGTTTGGGCTCTCGATTGGATGACACCGTAACAGCTGATGATCTGTCAAAGGACACTGTAAATAAATTGAAATATAGATATCTAGAGAAGTGCAGTTGCTGTCTGGAGGAGAATTCTAGCGGCCGGCTGGTCTGATCGGTAGTTTTCCATGGTTTCTCGGAACAACACCACGCGAATGCAGGAGCAGTATCCTAACAAATGGGCCATGGACCGTGCGCGATCTTTCTTTTCCTTTCTTCATCCTATCCTCACTCGTCGCACACATACACACACTTACACTTTATAAGCTCTGCACAATCACACATGCCGGGAGACCGGTCAGGAGCTTAGTTTCTCCCGGCTGAGGCGGTGCTTCACTGGTGGGAGGTACCTGGTTAGGGAAAACCTCACTAGCCGACTGGTAGATCGGTGACGGATCTTACCATGCAGTAGAAGAATATCACCGCTAGCTCCCGAGGAAAAAAACTGCACAACACTTAAAGACTAATGACAACAGTTGACGCGCGAATATCTTGTTTACTGTTTTTTACGATTTTCACTTAAAACTATGTGAAAACTAATCATTTAAATTTCATTTAAAATACACATCAGGTAAATTTAAAGATCTGATTTGGAAGAAGAGATATCATTTTAAAGAATATCAATTATCATTGAGGAGTTTCAGCGCCACGCGTAAGGTAGCGGCGTTATGTACTAATAGTCACGTTTCGGACCTTGAAGCCATAACGTCTTACCTTAGGCCTAACAACCTTATACCTTCATAAATAGTGCACGTCTGTGGGAGTCTCTACGGTCACCTTACAAGCGGCAAAATGGCCGCCTAAAAGCGGAAAAGGTTGCATTTTTCCAACTCTGATAAACTGAAATCTCGTACGTGGGGCAGTTACAATTTTTCCTTACCAACTCCACAACGCTGGCAAGAATTAACGGGAAATGTTGGAGAGGTGACAGGAAAGAAATTCACGAAAAAGAAGTTGAAATCATATCTTCGGGTTAGATTATGTCGTATGCTTATAACGAACGCTGTTTTAAGATTCTTCCTACATTCTCAAGAAAAGCTCATTCAAAATTCCAGACTGCATACTCATCACAGAGGGCCACAAAATCTAAAACTCCGTGCACAATGTAGATTTGTTACACTCTTGACTCGTATCGTGGTTGAAATGTCTCATCACTACTCTACATTCTTTGATATGTTATGCAACTACTTTGTTCAACGCTTGAAATGCTTCTTTTGTCATAATACATTGCGCAATGACGCTATTTGGTAAAACTCTTCTGAACGTTGTTCATAACGACCGTATAAAGTCGTCAGTCACGTGATCAATAGAGTTTAAACAAGTCCCTTACGCCTGGCGCTAAAACTCCCTATTAACGTCTATATGTGGTCATAAGTGGCAGAACACAAAATGCTTACAATTTTCGAGGTTTTACTGAAAATCGGTCCTGGACAATTTTCGAATGCTTATTTACTCTATTCGATAAAAAATAAACAACTTGTGGTACTACAACAGCACTTACTATATTACTTCCCGTATTAGATGAAACAGCTATGTAGTACTGGAATATTGCACTTTATGCGCTACTAACATCTTAGCTATTATTTGAAAACGTCCAATTCAACCAAGAAGCGTACAACTCGCTGTTTCCATCACAGTATTGTCAGAACTGCGTGAATTCTACAACTACACAAAAATAGAACACACACATTTTGTAAACCCGTATTAGAAAAAGAAGCCTGATACCCTGGACAATATAGAAATGCATTACATAGGGCCATGATTAGAGAAGAGTATTTTAAAACAATGCAACAAATACTCTACTCACTACAAATGGTATAGTATTTGGTGCGAAAACTAAATATTTGCTTGCAAATATCAACATAAATTAGACAATTATAACTCCTTTTCATACAGTTCCATCAGGTCACAACAATCACACGTAAGTCACAGATATTTGCGGGCGCAAAGTGAATTGCATTGTTGTATTCCCTGCATTGCCGCTATTCTGAGAGTTATTTTTTTTACTTTTTATTTCAAATATTTCAAAATGAATAATTTCTAAAAGGTTAATGTGTAAATGTATAACAAATGGTCGAATGTAAGAAACGAACAAAGAAATAATATACTGAATTGCAAATTCTAATTTACGAAGCATCCAGCTGTCCGAAGTGCAGTCAATTTACAGCGGGCAATTATGTTTGTCACAAAATTATTGAAAAACTACTCGTATTTTGAAAAAATTAAGCATGACCTTATTTGAAGATATACTTTTGATAAATACATTTAATTGAGAAAAAATTGTATTTTTAAAATTGTAGTTGTAAGAAAACGACGAAAACGAAGCGCAGTCAATTCCGAGCGGGCTATTATGTTTGTCAGGAAACTATAGAAAAACTACTCATATTTTCAAAAAATTCAACATGAACTTATTTAAAGATCTATTTTTGATGAGCATATTTCATTAAGAAAAACAATCGTGTCTTCACAATTGTAGTTGTAGAAAGATGCCAAAATTTTTTTAATTTAAAAAATTTTTTCCAAAATCAGTCTTTTCAACGAACATGAAACCTGCACCATTCTCTTAAGCTTCCTTTATGCTATCTCAGATCACAATTTAATGAAAAAAGTTGTGCGGTTTGAAGAAAATAAAAAAATATCTATGTTTGACAATTTTTTGAAAAAAATACCTATGTTTTTGAAAAATTGAACATGACCTTATTTGGAGACCTGTTTTTGTGAATACATTTCATGAAGAACAAAAATTGTATCTTCATAATTGTAGTTGTAGGACGATGTCGAAAAAAATTTTGAATTTTTTCAATTTTCGAAAAATAAGAGTTTTCAACCAACATAAGACTTACGCCATTCTGTTAAATAACCTTCAGACTATCCAACAACGAAATTTAGTCAAAATTGTTGGCGCCATATTTTTCAAAATTTTGAAAATGTCCCAGGGGCTTGATGCAAAGTACCCTTCAAAATTAAAATATCGGTTTAAAATTTAAGTGGCCGTGAGAATATTTAGATCGATGGGTGAATATCAATTTTGGAGAAAATCGGCTGAACGGTTTAGTCCATAGAGTTGTTCACAGACAGACAGACGGACAGACATTTTGCTTTCTATTTGTTTTTTCGGTATCAAGGACCCACAAAATAGGAATTCTGGCTGCACCACGCGTTAGGAGATTTTTATTTCTTGATTTAGCAACTGGATTTATCCACTTTTTCGTTACCAGGGCCCTGTAAGTGTTTTTCTGCCGAATATCCGCCTTTTTTTCGCGCAGCATTACTAACTTTCCCTATACTATACGTAAGTACGTATAGTTCTTACTATACGTACGTAAGTACGTAAGTACGTATAGTATACGGGAAAGTAAAAAATATAGGGCCATTTTAGGAAAAATATTGGAAATGTCCCAGAAATGTCACGTAAAGTATTCCCAAGAATTAAAATATATGTTTTAATTGAGGGCTTTGAGGTAGTCAGATGGATTGGGAAAATCTCATTTTAGTGAAAATCCTGGGTACATGTTCGAAACTATTGTTGTTTGGAACTTTTTTTATATCAGTGATCCTGACAACATGTATTTTGCTCGTACTTCGATTACGAGAAAGTAATAATCTACGTGAAGGAGAAAGATAAAACCACTTTTCTGTAGCAGGTATTTCGCATTAAACTACCTATTCCATATAAATCCGGAGACAAAATATAGGTACTTTTTCCTCCAGCATATCTTTGTGTATCCATTGTGTTCGAAGAAGCAAAAATAATATAATAGTTTATACGTTAAAATCTTAGTAGTGATAATGAATATTGTAAAGGATATTGTTCTCCCGAAGGTTAGAAGTATTACCCATATTTTGATACCTCAGAGAAACATCTTAGAATACACATTTAATCAACTAGATAAATACTCGTTATAATTATATACATTTCAACTTAATCAGTTGAATATATTTTTATCCCTACAGAAGCTCCAACACCGGTCAGAGAAAAATGATGTGTTTTTTTGATTGGTGATAAATATCGTCGCTTACAAGATAGAATATGCAAAATATCGTTCACCATTTTAGTGAATGTCTTTGACAAAAACATATGTAATCAAAAACATGCTATGTTGAAAAAACAAACAATTTTGACACAAAAAAACAACAACAACGTATGTTTGTTCAGGAAGCCGTTGTCCAACTTACGTCAGTACTTCTACATGCGAAATATATTTTCCTATTTTTTTTTAAATAACGCATGCGCTAAAGTATTCCAATTTTTTCTTTGTTGGAAATATAACGTCTACAGAGTATAACTAATATTCTTAGCATTACCTCCCTCATTCATTTCTTCTGTCCATCACATCTACATTTTTGAGACTTCCATAGTTAATGAGGAGGAAAGAACTCGGAATACAGAGTAGATGTATAAATTACTACAAAAACATCAGTCGCAACGCCAATAAATGCCCGATGTTCTTTGTCAGAATGAATCTTGACGGGGAGTGATAGACGATCGGCAGCAACGCCAAGGAATCCAGTGTTGATGCTTCAAGCAGTTATTGCTCTTTCTACGATAATGCCTTTCTTTTTTCACCTTGATAATTATATATTTCCTTGCCCCAATGTTACAATAAAAAAACAATATTTAAAAAAAATAACTAGCGCCAATGATATTACTCGTACATAAAATATAAGAGAGATATTTAAGATATATTCATTGATAGACTGAATAAGAAAAATAACCTCCAGGCAATATGGACTCAGTTCCAAATGATAACTTTTTCTAGATAAGTTCTATTAACATTTTTCACTTGCAATGAAAATACTCTCCAAATTCGGAAGTGGTTACGGAATTTCATTGGGAACATAAAGTTTGATAGGACAACAATATTTATTGTATTTGTGATACGTAAGGTTTGAATGTTCTCTTATTCTATGGCCCAACTAGGGAAGATCAATATTTCTTTAAGCCAACGAAACCATTTCCCACAAGTCTGTAAATATGAGCATTAGCTTAACATTCTTCTTTATTCCGTTCTAGACCACGAGGATACTCAGTTTCTCACAATTCGTGTCTCGAAGGGACCCGTCGACAGCGAACCCGCAACGCTATGATCGCATCGTTAGATGTTTACGAATATATCCCCCAGATCGAACGGGCGAGAAGGATCCGGTCCGGGCGGACAAATGGGCAGATGCACTCACGGCAGCGCGGTCGCGAAGGCTGACTGAAGGGCCGACATATGGGCGCGGGCAAGAAACGCGAGCGGTTTCTCCCGGCGCGGTCCCCTGGGCGGCGCCCTGGCCGAGGCGAGGCGAGGGCGCCTCCCGCCCGTCAGCCGATGAATATTATTCCTCCCGAGGGGCGCCGCTGACGTCCCCCGTTGGCAGCCGAGGCGGCGAATCACTCAGCGCGCGGCCCGAGCGGCCCCGCGGCATAAAGGCGCTGGCGGGGAGGCGAGGCGAGGCGGGGCGAGACAGCCGTCGGCGGTGATGCGCGCGGGAAATGGATGGGCCGCCCTCGCGAAACGCGCAGCGAACGCCCGTCCACGGCGGCGCGCGGAATCGACGGCGACTGGAACAGCGCTGGCCACCTGATCGCCGAAGAGATACGGGATATAGGAAGACAGAGGTTAACCTGGATGATCTTGGCTGTCTGGGTGACGCCGCGTCGAAGGCTGTGTTGCCGACGTTTCGACCATCTTGTCGTGGTCTTCCTAGATCATCCACAGCCCTGAGGAAGGTCAGCCCTGAGGAAGGCCACGACAAGGTGGTCGAAACGTCGGCAACACAGCCTTCGACGCGGCGTCACCCGGACAGCGAAGATCATCCACAGCCCTGAGGAAGGTCAGCCCTGAGGAAGACCACGACAAGATGGTCGAAACGTCGGCAACGCAGCCTTCGACGCGGCGTCACCCGGACAGCCAAGATCATCCACATGACTCCGGCCGCGGAAGCCTACGACTTCAGAGGTTAACCTGGTTAGGAGTGATGCTGGCAGGGCGGCCTTAGACCCAGGCATTGCATGGGGAGGTTGTCGTGAGGGCTAACTGCGGTTTCGGCGGGATCCGAATACTAGCCCAAAGGAGTACTTCCGAGGAGGGTGCGAATTATAAAATAATAACGCCTAGGTGCCCAACCCGGGGTTTCGGCCCCCTAATAAGGTATATATGTGCAAAGGGAACCTATTACGGCATGCACGACAAGACGTAATGGTTAGGAGTAATGTAGGATCATAGTGTTCGAGAGGACGTTTTCTTCTCGGCACACAGGTACACAGGTCTAAGAGATTTTTGGACATAATGCGGCTAACTCGCCTTCGTACTTTCTGTCGTGTAATAGAAAGGTCGTCTGTAAGACAAGGGAAGGTGTTGATGGCACGTAGATGGGTGATGAAAGTGCGGTGAAAATTCATTTGCAACAATAAGAATTAGGGGAATATGAGAAACATTAAAATAAGGTAGAAGAGTGTGGAAAAGAGTAGTGCACGAAATAGAAAAAGATGCTGGCGAAAATTGACGGCGAGATACTGTCATTAGAAGACTTATTTCAGAGAGCTGGAGGCTCTGAAAGCTTTTATGGGAAAGGAGAAGAGGAAATTTCAATGAATTTGAAGAAAGACAAATAATATTGAATGTAAGGAAGTAATTCTATTTCTTGTAGTGATACGATACACGAAAAACAAAAAGGAAGTCATATCTACAACAGAAGGGGTAAATTGATTTCCTAACATCGATAAGGGTAAAAGTACAGACAAATAGTGACGCGATTACGCAAATGGAACACTTCGTAAAATAATTGGCAACTGAATCAGGGATTACCCTCACAAACTCACAGATATTCTGTTTTGACCTCCATAAAACACAAAGTTTAATCCTACTCTAATTTCAGGTAGCCAAAGGTGGGGCTGAACAGTGGCGGACACTGATCATAATTTGGGTGATGGCAATAATATGAAGTGATATGCGTGCTGGAAATATGACCTGGTAAATCTTTCGTGTTAAGGTAAATATTTACAAAACTTGGGCAGATATATTCTTGCCCTTGTTAAATTTTGTCGAACAAAATTATAAAATATGAAATACTTATAAACAATCACATTAAGAATGGCAAATTTATTCTTTTGTTGTATTAAAAATTACAAAAAAAATGTCACTTTTACTTTCACGTGTACTTACGTATTTACGGAGTATGTCTGTATGTACTTTGGTCCAATAGCTCTTTACGAACTAAGGCCTACCAGCGGCGACCCGACCCTGCGGCCATGGGGTAAGTGGTACGTGTGGTTAACACATAGCCAACCCTACGCCGTATCTTTGGTCTCCTCATCCTGAGACGTGAGCTTTCTCATCGTCACATACCAAGAGATATTGGGACATTGCAAGGAAAGCGCACAGTTAATTTTTTCCCCGTCCGGGAATCGAACCCTGGATTGCGCCGTGGAAAGCGAGCGCGCTAACCAACAGGCCACCGAGAGCCCCATTTACGGGGTTACTGATATACGTATTACACAGCAAGTAATGTAATGCTGCGGAAAATCTTATAAAGTTAACTAGACATATAAAGTTTCTCGAAAACTCAAATGTTTTTCTGTGAAAATGAGTTCAAATTTCCGCATTTTCAGAAACGCTTAAACGCCATTTTCTAAAAAAGTTTCCAATTTTTTTCTTCATACTTTTCGTTTCACTGTTTTAGATGAACGTCATTTTGCTGTATTCTTTTGTTTCTTCAAAAATTACGTCAGTGTAATTTTTTTGAAATATCTCTCACGCGGAAACGTTTCTGTAATATTCTAACCGCAGGTTACTCTTCTGTAATATTCTACAAGTAAAATTTCGGTTCTACCATTAGGAAACCGATAAATTGATAACATATTTAAAAAATGCACTTTGGGTGGCGATGAATGGCAGTTGGCAAGGCGACAAAACCGAAAACTAGCCCAGACCAAAGAAGAAGAAGAAGAAGAAGAAGTAGAAGTAGAAGACGAAAAAGAAGACAGAAAACCAACAGGTACGAGAAAGGCTGTAGCACCACTAATTTCTCTTTCATTTATTTCTTTGTTGCAGCTTCTATTTCTCATTTTCTTCCTTTTTCACTTTCCCATCGGTATATTCTTCTCCTCGGTGTTCCAGCTTACTTTAATGACTGATGATGATTACAGGAGTCGCTGCGACACGAAATCGTGAAACGCATGAATGTCAAGCGGGTTGCCTTACAAAACGAATGACGGAGCATAGCGATTTGCGGTGCTCGCTCAAATAAATTTTTTAACCAGTATCAGTAGATGAAATGATAATATCTATAGTAATAACTTTTAATGCGCGCAGAAAATCAAAGAAAATTATGCACAGGCCGTCGACTATTAAATATTTGCTATTCAGATGTTGCGTTAGGGGATAGCAATTTTTAGAACTATTTTAGGTTTGAAAAACAGAAATACTAAATTTATATACTATGTTATTACAGTATTGGTGAAGCATATTTGATTTATTGTTGTATTTTACGAGAGTATTTTATTGTGGTTCTTGAGCAGTACTCTTTGGAAAACTATTTTGTGAGGTTTTGTTCAGCAGTATTTAGCTGCTGCAGGCCACTAGTATAACCAATATCTTGTGAAAAATATAATTTCATTATTAATATTCTGTCGCTCTTTGCTGTTTAATGATTATTATGTTCTTCCTTCTTTGAAAAGTTTACTAGTTTTACAAGTGGCATACGAACATAACATGTGGACGGGAAAATGATGGTGGAGATGGTAAGTGACCAAAGGGTGGTCCTGAGAAGAGGAGCAAAGGGAGGGAAATGATAGGAAAACGTGACGCCGGAGAACGAAGGACGCTGCGGAGGCGCAGGGCGCCGCAGACGAGCGGCCGGGCGGACGGGGCGAGCGGGAGGAGGCGCCGCGAGGAGCGGAGGAGCATAGGGAGCGTGAAAGACGAGGGGCGCCCCGGCGCCGCCGCCGCCGCCGCGATGGCCCACCCCTCCCCGCCCCTCCCCCCGTCCCGGCCGTTTGTCAGACCGGAACATGCGCCGCGTGGGGGCGATGCGCCGCCGCCGGCGCGCGCGTATGCTTCTCTTTGAAAACGGCGAACCATGTAAACAGCACTGATGTTAAGGCACGCCTCCACTACTTAGCACTTAACACCAACATGTTATATGTGAAACGCACACGTGTTGAGGACTGAAACGCGCTAAATATTTGTTGAATGTTGCATCATTAATGTTGCGTCCAGCATTTGTCCACATATCGGCAAGATTTTTGACAAAGGAGAGGATTCAAATGAACGTATTTAAATTATTAGAACATTGATTGTTTTTATATTTCTTGTTGTTGACTGCTGTATACGACCGCGTTTCGACTACGTCCCAGGTGCAGCTGAAGGTAACCACTAGTACCTCTTGGAATGGGTCGCACACATAGTCATTTCACAAATGTTCCATAAATTTGGGCCCAGCCTCCAAAATCTTCATTGTTTCTTCATTGACTAATTCATTTTACTTAAATCTAGGACACCAATGAACACGAACTTATATTTTGTTTGTATATAGAGTAAATTACTATCTCTAGCACGTGGTGTACTCGGTGTTTTGTGGGTCGTTGATACCTTGACAGTAAAACGTCCGTCCAGCTGAACATCCATGGTCAATGCTTGCACCTGAACCGCTCGGCCGTTTTTATTCAAAATTGATATTCTTCGATCGATTTAAATGAACTCAGAGCCCTCTGAGTTTGAATCGGATATTTTGATTTTGGGGGTTCTTTACAATAAACCTTTTCAAACTTTCGTCAAAAATTACTTCAACTTTTACTTTCCTACCTCGAAGTAGAGAGAAAGTTATGTAATGCTGCGCGAAAAACGGCGAATTTTTCGGCAGAAAAACTCTTATTTAAAGGCACTGGTATCGAAAAAGTGGAAAAATCCAGTTGCTAAATTTAGAAAAAAATGTTCTTATGCACTGCACTGGAGAGTTTCAGATTCATTATCTTATAGTGTGATTTTCATAACTTTGCCCCTCAAACTTCTTCGGCCACGATGGAATATCACACGGCATTTCGCGTCTTTCTCGCTCGTGCTGCTAGATGTCGCATGATCGCAAACACTGCTTGATGCGCTTGATAGGGTCGCGATCTTGCGGTGTCTAGCGGCACAACTGAGAAAGACGCGATATACTGTGACATATTCCATCGTTAAGACAGGTTGAGATGCAAAGTTATAAAAATCGCACTAGTAGACAACAGTTTGTTGTCTACTAGTGCGGCGCCAGAGTCCGAACTATTGCACTCTTATCAAATACTGAAAAAATTTAGATTTAACGAGTCAGAAATAATAAAGGAGAGAGTTAAAGTGGCGGTTTTGTCCATTTAGTAATTAACATGCAAGTACATTCCATTAAGACACTTAATTTTGTTTATCGTCAAAAGTTGCCTCCGCAGTAAGAAAGTTTCTCCGAGAGTACCCCAGGCACTGATATGATTATGTAAAATGGCGAGAAAAAATAAGAAACAGAATTACCATAACTATAGCATGTTCTGTAAGGAATTTCACACATTACTTCAAAAGTATATGTGTCAAAAAAGCGGTGCCATGGAAATTAAAAGAAGAGTGTCTCTAAAAAGAATTTTATCGAGTGGGATCTTTTGTTGAAGTATTTCATTTCCTGCCACACTGACGCATGAATCACTGTTAAATGACTATATTGTCTGCGTCACCCCTCAGTGCGCGTACTCGCTCCAGTCTTGGTCGGTAACAGAATTCAGCTTGTCGTAAAATCTTAAACGCGCTTTGTTATGCCGCATGTGTATGACGACGATTCCGCCTCCTAAGGACGGGGCTGCGAACAAAGGGGCAGTGAGAAACGGCGGGGGCGGCTCCGAACGGCGCGGCTCTCGGAAAGAGATATCGCCGAGGTCTCTCCACCCCGCGACTCCCCGACTTGGGATGCGTCTTCTTCATGACTCCTGCGGAGGGGATCCTCGCGAGGTGGGAGAGGGGGCGGGGGTGGGGCGGGGGCGAGGGCGGGGGCGAGGGCGGGGGCGGGGGCGGGGGCCGGGGCCGGGGGCCCGCCTCGATGGCGACGGACGAGGGAACTCGAGAACAGAAAATCTCGGCCCGCGGAGGCCGTGAAATCAGTGGTTTACTGCCACCGTGCAGCTAGCTGCATGTGCGCATTTTATGCGTTCGAGTCCTGACGCGGCGAAGGAATAGAGCGAAATAAGATTGCAGCTTTTGGAAGATGATTCCGGGGAGGGCGACTGACAGCTCGGCAGGCCGGAATAAGGAATGAAGTTTCCGAGAGGACGAATGGGGCAACGTCAGTACGAAGGGCAATGGAGATGCATTGGAACAACGAATGGGACACCCACTCAGATACTGTTTCTGAAATATTGCTGCAGGAAGAGCGCATGAAAAGATCGAGGGGAAAGTGACGAAAGTTTCAGTGCGCAGGGTACATTATGATGGACGACCAATCACATAGAGAAGGATACACTGCGCAATAAAAGAGAGAAAAAAATGGTGCCATCCGGAGAAGGATACTCTTAACTGAACCTTTTTCCGAAAGCTGTGTTTACAAGTTCGTTTTAGCGAGTTACATAGATTATATTCACTGAATCACAAGATTACATTCACTCAACCACGAGAGTTGATATTTTGTACATTTTTCAACGTTAATAATGGTTCTTTAAAGCATAAAAATCTTCAAATTTAAAAGTTATTTTCTTTTCTTAGCTGCTGAGCACAAAAGTTCAATTAGATCTCCTTTCTTACAGGCGTTTCGACTTTCATTCTGCATCTTTGTTGTTTTACATTAAAAAAACGTGAAACCAAGTAGATTCGGATCATTGATGGACAAAGTAGACTCATATATTAAAAAATACAAATAGCGATCTGTGGTGTGTTTGATATGTAGGCATGGTTTTTGACCAATAAGACCAATTATTGGATATGATTCACTATGCTTCTGTTTCACAACTTATATATCGCAGTAATTGCAAGCGACAACAATGTTTTGAAACAAAATACCATTTAATTGAGTTTGCGTGCATGCAAATAATTTAGGAGAAGAAAAATGTTATTATTAAATGAATGGACTGAATATAAAACAATTCCATCTCTCTTTAAAGTATTTATCATTCCACAAGAAAAGATTTCTCATTCCCGAACAACACAAACAAGTTTCACTTAAAGTCTGAAAATTACTCTGCACTCCATACGAGCACGCGGGGCTGCTGATGGGAGGAGAGGGGAAATCAATAAGAGAAACGCGAGTCTCTGCGGTTTGCTTCGGAGGCGAGCGGCGCGGCGCGGCGCGGCAGCGGAAGTGGCCGTGCAGGCGTTTCCGAGTAACCGGAGCGGCGCGGCGCAACTGAAGATGCTGCCGGCACCCTTCGTCGCTCTCTAGCGACGCGAGGAAAAGTTTCAGAGGCCAATAAGAGGCAGGGAGGACGACATTTCACGCAGTTTGAGCTGTAGATCTTGAAGGGGCGCTGTTAATGGAAAAGTGAGGAGAACGGCGATGGAAGTCTTAACTCCCCTTTATTCAAATGTTTCTCTCTACTTCCCTAGGTTTTCGTAATGTGTGAAAAGCCAAGCAAAATATACAACAGAAAATATTTGAGCATTAACTTTTCAGTCCATACATACTTATGGAAAGGAAATCGGCGTTAACCAATATAAACATGACAGGAGTAAGGGCGTACCTGTGGGTTCGCTGAACTGAGGAAGGAGAGACAATGATTCTACAAAATGCACGTAAGAAAAAATCTTATATGTGTGTATATATATTTAAATTAACGATTGCTTTCAAAGAAGAAATTATACTTTATTAAGAACTGTCATGACCACATGTAAGAATTCACCACTGAGAAAATGCAAGAATAGCAGTTAGGTAGTTACTGATTCCTATCCACCAACCAGAATAAGAAAAATTGTGAAGAATGCACGTTGCATTTCGTGAATTTTCATCCATTATTTTAAATATTACAGAATAAATCACCATATAATTCTAGTTTTTCGCACATGGGTGAAACTCGTAACACTTTTCATCAAGAATTCATTGGAGAACGTTAGGTACAAAAAGCGCTCCCGCACTATAGTCGTATTTTCAGTAACTTTGAACTCAAAACGTGAGGCGCGCATTATAGTATTATGTATGTAACGTGACAAATTTCGCAATGAAGAAGAAAGTAAATCAATGATCAACCAAGTTATAAATCTACATGATGTGATACTATATTTCTGTTGCATTGACGCAAGAACTTCACAGGCGCAGGAACAGGCAATTAATATTAATTCTTGTTCAAATATAACGTTTCTATTTCTATTTGGAATTCTAACCATCCTCCAAAAGGTAGCGAGTTTTGAGTTCATGCAATTGCCAATAGAGAGCGGACAATATATATTACGGAACCAAGTACACATACACACACATACATACTATACAAAAAACGTGACAATATTATCACTCTTGAGCGCCTCGCGCACTTAAAAGGTTGCGTCACCTTCTAACGACGTCGATAGAGAAGAAATGCGGCGACCTATGAATAATTTCACGATATGCCGTTTCCGTAACACGAAACATGATGCAATGACCTAAAAATAATTCGAGTAGGGGGTGAAAAGTGAATCTTTGGCGTGAGTCACCAGTTTTATTCTTCCGCAAACAACACGAAAATGTTAATAACTCTATGGTAATAATAAAAGCTATTTGTAAATGCAATTGATAATATTATTTATTATCTCTAGTGCAATTAGGAAAGGTTCACGTGAAAGTAACAAGAATTCCTAATTTTATTTTTTCGGATGAAAATTGAATAAATAAGCGTGGTGTGAGACCGCAGGAGAAACATTTCTCCCACAACTACTTTTTTCAACGTTCCTCCCATCTACACTTTTAAAGAAGGGATATTTTTAATTTGCTGATAAGTATTAAAAGTAATGTACTTCACTAAGAATATCCCACTCGTTTATTCCATTACTTCCAAGGAAGGAATTCTTTAGATGAAAAATAGATCACAGTTGAAAAATAGATCTAAGTTCAGCAAAGATAGCTCATTGTTATTCGTGATGATGATCGAATGAAGCCTCCGCGGAGACACTATGGAATTTTTTATTTATTTTCCTTCATAGATTCCATAATTGATTTTTTGGTTGATTGAAATTTTCCTGTCTTATTCTTTATCTCTAAAGCCAACAAGCGACCAACTCTGATTAGTGCTGTTTTTTTCTTTTGATTTTCTCGCGCTTAAAAAGGAACTTCTTAAGAAGAGAAAGTTATATAATCCTGTGCGAAAAAACGGCGCATTGTCGGCAAAAAAAAAACAAACTTATTACAGGGCCCTGGTAACGAAAAAGTGGACAAATCCAGTTGCTCAATTTAGAAAAAAAATCCTCTAACATGTGGTGCAGCCAGAATCAATGTTTTATGGTTTCTTGCTACCGAAAAATCGATTGACGGCAAAATGTCTGAGCGTCTGTCCGTCCTTGTCTGTCTGCCTGCCTATGAACAACGCTAGCGACTAAACCGTTCAGCTGTTTTGGTCCAAAATTGATATTCCCCAATCGATCTGGTTGATGTCTTGGCCTCTTGAATTTGAAAGCGATATTTTAATTTCGGGGGGTACTTTACATGACGCCCCTGGAACATTTTCAAAATACTAAAAAAATGGCGCCAACAATTTTAATTAAATTATGTTGTTGAATAGTCTGAAGGACGTTTAAAGAAAGGTGCTGGTCTGATGTTAGTTAAAAACTCTGACTTTTCAAAAATTGAAAACAATGAACATTTTATCGTCGTCTTCCTGCAACTACAATTACGAAGATACAGTTTTTTTCTCAATCAAATATCTTCATCAAAAACAGATCTTAGAATAAGGTTATGTCCGATTTTTAAAAAACATGCATATTTTTTGCGAAATTTCATGTCAAACATAGTCAATTTTTATTTTCTTTAAACCATATTTTCTTTAAAAAATGCATAACATTTTTTATTAAATAGGAACCTCAGATATAGCACAAAGGGCGCTTAAGA
Organism: Acheta domesticus; assembly: GCA_031308135.1. NCBI lineage: Eukaryota > Metazoa > Arthropoda > Insecta > Orthoptera > Gryllidae > Acheta > Acheta domesticus. Next base: position 74,131,742 of record JAHLJT010009419.1, on the reverse strand, counting down.
GAATGGTGCAAGTACTAAATGTGAATATTTTGACTTTGCCTTTTACCATCCAAACAGCAAAGAGAAAACAGTTATTGCAAATGCGAAATTCGGACCACAACCGAGTAGTGCTTCCCGTAGTGCGAAGTAATGCGAATCCCGAGGGTTGCTTGCTATTTGCCGAGCGCCGAACTTTGGTCTCAATCTTTTAGCAGCGCTTTGGTCTCTTGAACACATCAAAGAATGAGAATATTCGCCGAGCACCTCCGGAATGGTCGAGTTGTCGGTCGCTAATCGCCGAATGCCGAATGTGTGGCGTTGCCTTTAGATTATGCGCAAAGCGACCGCTACTGGGAAGCTTTCTGCGAGGCAAAAACTCGGAGAAAGTAGTTAAAATAATATACTGTTGATTGGGTACATTTAAATTATTTCAATAACCGAACGAGTTTGTAACTATTTCCACTATATTTGAACTATTTTGCAAGCCAGTTTGAAAATTATTTTTCGTTTTCAGCGGAACTGCGATTTAAAATGCTATTCAATTATTTCATCAAATAAATAATTTATTGTCCGGAAATTGTCTACTAGCAATAAATTAATTTCGTTGTGGGATGTTTTCGTGTCTAATGAAATAAAAATTTAGGTTTATGAGGCGCAACTTCAATTCTCAATTTATGAAGTTTTGAAATGTGTTAAAATATCACTTTAAAACAATTTTAGTTTGAATTTCGACTTGTGTAGAATTCCATGTATTACCTGGGTAATTAAATAAACATTTAATTACTATTTAAGAAATGTGTTTTAAAAGTCTATGATCACCAAAAAGAAGGTAAAGGCGCCATTATGATTCTGACATATTTGCTCAAACTACCTTTATTAGATTTTCCAATAAGAACAATATCATATTTTCGTTATTAGATATGTTACATCATTTGAAAAGACGCAAACTGCAATATATGTCACAATTTTCAATCACCAGTGAAAGTACAGATGTCTTCGTAGCTTTTGCACTATGCGACACGTGTGGTACGTACACGTCACAAAAGCACAGCGGATGGCGGCAACCTTTCACCAGTGTGCCGCACCCTGCACCCGCCTCCTTCCTTTCCGTGGGGTCACCGGCGGGTTCTCTGGAACGTCCGGCGATGTAATATGCTGTCCGGTTTATGTCAAAGGCTAACGTGCCGATGCAACGTTTCGATCAACATATCGTGGTCTTCTTTGGAGCTGTAGTGCCGTGCGTCGGCACCTCAGCCTTCGATGCGGCGTCACTCGGACAGCCCAGATCATGACTATGGCCGCGGAAGCCTACGACATCACTTATCACGTCTCCAAGACGTTTGTACAAATAATTTATTAAGTCATAATCAACTTTCATTTGTAACGTTTGTGTTCATAGTTTAATAAATAAATATACTGTGATTTTTCTAACTTTGCCCCACAATGCTCATCTTCACGATGGAATATGTCGTGGTATTTCGCCACGTTCTCAGTCGTGCCGCCAGATATCGCATGATCGTGTCCGTGTCAAGTAGTGCTTGCAATCATGCTACTCCTAGCGGCACGATGGAGAAAGACGCGAAATGCCCTGTGATATTCCATCATGGCCATAGGGGCTTGAGGGGCAGAGTTATAAAAATCGCATTATAGTATGTGCAATTTTAATCATAATTTCACCATGTCTTCAGTGAAAATCAGCTTCCTCCCTTAACCAGCGGCATCTCTTTCCCCATCCGGGCAGCTCACGGTTCGGCGGGGTGTAAAATTTCCTTTGTGCCCAGCATACAAGGGACGTGTTTAGTCCGCTTCCGCAAACTCTGCTTTCCAAGGTTATTCGCCTCTGTAACTGCACAATGTGGCTGAAAAGCCGACAGAACTAGTGGTGCTACAGAATGGCACAGACTTTCCCGTATTTATTTTCTATTTCCTTTGGTCTCAGCTAGTTATTCAGACTGGCCACATACTCTTGCCAGCTGCCATCTATTTCCGCCAAACTACGTTTTTTTGACATTTAATAATTTTTCGGTTTCCTAATAGTAGAACGGAAATATTATTTCAACAGTAATAAAAAACAGTAAAACTTCGTCGTAAATGACAATTTTGTTTGAAAAATTTGGAGCTGTTTCATTCATTGTCAAGGTCTCTGTGTTGTCTGTAAGGAGACCTATTGTTAGTGGCAAGTAAGAATGTTCCATCCCCGGGATTTAGAACCATTTTATTTGCTCGGTTGAAGGAGTTTTCGTAGATAACAACGTGTTGGTATTATCTTTGAGGTTTGTTTTTCTTTTTCTCTATCTGCCGTCATTTCATTGTTGTGTCCACTTTATTGTTGTTGAGTGACGCATTTTCACTGTCTCCTTTCGTTGTAAAGCAGGTTGAGTCTAAAGTGCGTATTTTCGAAATTTCAGTTCGCAATCAAGTTGAAGTTGATCCATTTTGTGTGGTATTTCAATAGTAATAGTATGGAAGAACAGGTTTCAGGTTCTAAGAGAAACTAGTGATGCAACAACAGCACATACTTTCCTGTATTATTGGAAACAGCTAAGTAGTACTGAAATATTGCACTTTCTGCGCTATTAATAACTTAGCTATTATTTGAAAACGTCCAACTCAACCAAGAAGCAAACAACTCACTGTTCCATTGCAGTGTTGTCACCACTATGTGAATTCTATAACTGCATAAAAATATAATACAAAAGTTTTGTAAACTTGTATTAGAAAAAGAAGCCTGATACCCCGGACAATATAAAAATGCATTTCATAGGACCATGATTAGAGAAGAGTATTCTAGAAATGCAAAAATTTCATGCAACAAATACTCTACTCACTACAAATGTTACTGCATTTGGTGCGAAAACTAAATATTTTCAATATCAACATAAATTTGACAATTATAAATCCTTTTCATACAGATACATCAAGTCACAACAATGACGTTTAATTCACAGAAATTAGCGAGCGCGAAACGGAATTTCATTGTTGCATTCCCTGCATTGTCGATATTTTGAGAGCTAGTCATTTTTATTTCAAATATTTGAAAATGAATAATTTGTAAAAGATTAATGTGTAAATGTATAACAAAATGTCAAATGTAAGAAACGAACAAAAAACAACAAAATTGCAAATTCTAATTTACGACCAGCTGTCCAGCATCCAGCTATCCGAAGCGCAGTAAATTTACAGCGGGCTATTACAGTATGTTTACCACGAAATTATACAAAAACTACTCGTATTTTCAAAAATTTAAGCATGATCTTATTCGAAGATGTATTGATAAATATATTTCATTGAAAAAAATTATATTTTCAAAATTGTAGTTGCAATAAAACGACGAAAACGAAGCGCAGTCAATTCCGAGAAAACTGTTACGTTTCTCAGGAAATTATAGAAAAACTACTCATCAATAAATAAGGTCATCTTGAATTTTTTGAAAATATCTGTTTTTGATGAACGTATTTCTTTAAGAAAAACAATTGTACCTTCACAATTGTAGTTGCAGAAAGACGCCGAATTTTTTTAATTTTTTAAAAAATGTTTGCAAAATCAGGTATTTTAACGAACATGAAACCAGCACCATTCTCTTAAGCTTTCTTTATGCTATCTTAGGTCCCAATTTAATCAAAGCACATGGTCCGGTTTTTAAGAAAAAATGATTTAAAGAAAATAAAAAATTGTGTTTGACACAAATTTTCGGAAAAAATACTTATGTTTTTGAAAAATTGAACATGACCTTATTTGAAGACCTGTTTTTTTTAACGCATTTCGTTAAGAAAAAAATTGCATCTTCATAATTGTAGTTGTAAGAAGATACCGAAAAAAATTTGAATTTTTTTAAATTTTCGAAAAATAAGAGTTTTTAACCATGAGACCTTCTCTATTCTCTTAAATGACCTTCAAACTATCCAACAATAAAATTTAGTCAAAATTGTCGGCGCCATTTTTTTTGAAAGTTTTGAAAATGTCCCAGGTAAAGTACCTTCGAATACTTTTAGTATGCCCCATGGAACGGTTTAGTCGCTAGCGTTGTTCACACACAGACGGACAGACGTTTTGTTTTCAATTGGTTTTTCGATATCAAGGACCCACAAAACAGGGATTCTGGTTGCACCACGTGTTAGATTTTCTTAGTTTAGCAACTGGGTTTATTCACTTGTTCATTTCCAGGGTCCTGTAATATGAGTTTTTCTGCCAAAAATCCGCCGTTTTTTCGCGCAGCATTACAAAACTTTCCCTATACTATACTTACGTATAGTATACGGGAAAGTAAGAATGAAAGTGAGTGGAAAAAGAATAAAATAAAGAGGGCTAGAATTAAGGCAGCAGAATATGTAAACTGGGTCATTCCATGCAAAATTTCAGGTTTTCTGACAGTGAGTCTCAGATTTTTTTCATATTTTATTACATTAATCTACTAATGATGAACAGTTAAAAGACAATTTATGGAATTAATATCTTCACCAGTTTAGCAACAATTACGGGTTAAACATGGACGATGACACAATGTACTCAATAATGATAATAATTATGACGTTCATAAAATGAATAAAACTTTAAAAACGGGCATACTATTTTGAAGATAAATGATCATATTTTAAGCAGTTGATAATATATTAAGGATTGAGACATTTGTTTATAATAAAAAATGCTAATAAATTAAACAAATACATTTTTCTTCAAAAGTAATATTTTCTTTTCTTTCATATTTTACACACTGCAGGAAGAACCAATAAATAACCATTCTGCAAACTGTGATGGAATCTTAAAAAATGCGTAAGTTATTAAATAAAAAGTATACGCGCATTTTGCTCTTAAGGTTGAAAGTCGCGTGCCTTTGCCCAGCGAGGGGTGACGCAAGGTCGTAGGCAGGCACCACCAAGTTCATTCCCTAGGGATATCCATCGATGCCTTCGAAGGGATCCTGACACCAGTTTACAGGCTTAGTTTTCGCGTGTTACTATTCAGTGATACATCGTGATAGAAAATGCCAAAGATTGTGAATACGTTTAACAGGCTTTGGTGCTGCAATTCATTCGGACTCGAGAAGCACAAAAGTCGGGTGGGTAAGAGAAAGATTACAGAGGCGATGCGGAAGAAAATATAGAATTTAGTGGTAGGTGAAGCAATATGCGATGTGTCGTCACAAAATATCCAAAATGCCCAAAGCAGATCTTAGTGACTCAACTGAAACAGTGAAGTGAAAACATCAAGTGAAGAGGAGTACGTAGCCCCAGGAGTTGCAGAGGAAGCCACTATCAGTAATGTAAACATTTTGTATCCTCTGGGTCAATCACCATTGTCATTGCGAAAACAAACCCGAGAGATATCGTACGCAAGGAGAAAGGTGAGTGCCGTAAATAAAGCAGTTTTTGAATTATTTCGTGTGAGTACAGAAAGCAATGATGGAGAAGAAATGTTGACACAATTCAAAGAAAAATTTTCAAACGTGAAAACAGCTAATGAGAAATACATGATTTTAACGTGTTTACCAAAAAGTTGGAGTGAACAAAAAATAATGGTCGAATTTGGCGTATCTCTTCATGTAGCTCCTACGGCAAAATTAACACCTAGAGAAGTAGTTTTGCGAAATCCACCATCGCGCGGCGGCGGAAAACTGTAACGCCGAGCGCTGACGAGGAGCGCTGTGGCGCGGCGGCTCTAGCACCTGAGACGAGTTCGTTAATGGAGCGCCAGTAAGATACTTTTATTCATAACTTTACAACCATTCAAGATTCCATGATGAAATTTACATAGTAGTTTGAAAGTAGTTTCAGCAATTTTTCTTCCAAAATTCAAGAATTTAAAAATATTATATTTCCATTTATCGCATTTTTTAGAATTTGTTTACTTCCTAATTGTTAAAGACTCACGGTAAAAAAAATATCTTTAGCATAAAATTATCCTTTACATTTCTTCTACAAATGGTGTCACTTTCATATTTTTTGCTTGTTTGCATATCATCGGAAAAAAAGCATAACGGAATGTCTACAGACTGCTAACCTAATAATTCAAGTGCCCATTGTTGCTAAACAATGGATGATGAGACAAAAATATTGTACCTGGTTCATGCAGGTATCACAATAAGTAAGGTGGCAAAATATTTTTAAATTCTGAGATGTAGTGTTAGATTTCCTATTTTTTTGCATGGAATGACCCAATTATAAAGGGCAGTTTGTTCCTGCTCTAGTTGTAGGTCAGACTGTGGTTGTAAGAAAAAGTGCCGTGAACGTGGGAAGAGCTGTGAAGTGGAGAGGAAGAGAACTTTTCTTTGTAAATTATAATTAATTTTCATATAATAGAAAAGTTGGCAATATTTTTAAGAACAATTATTTTTTTCTTTTCCATTAGATTACTTTTATTGATTTTCTCAAAAAGCATAAGTAATTCTTTTAAAAATGCGTACTTCAATATTGAAAATACAATGACATACTAAAAGGTTCGAAGGCCGCAACACTTTAATTTGCATGACGGTGTTCATAAACTCTAAACCAAAAATACCATAAGGATTACTTTAAGAATGTATGAATAAACATCATATTTCGTTGGTGTGAATAAAACATAATACATTTTGAAGTAAATGAGATTTTTTCTTTCCTCAAAAGTTGAAGCCCTTGGCCATCGAATGTTTTAGTTTTCTTTGATTCAGTTATATTTGACTTAACATAAACATTTCCATTTTTGCCACATTTAGCAGAACGAAACTGTTTTATGAATCTAGTGTCGAATATAGTCGTCAGGGTCATTTAACAGTCACATTTAACAGTCATTTAACACGGATATGTGTTACAGTATGATACGTACACAGAAGTAGTAATATAGTGTATTTTTATTTACAGTAAAACATACTAGCGTACCCGTGCGAGAACTCTTGCATATTAAATTGCACACTCTCCCTAACTTTCCATTTCCATATTCAGACGGAAAGGTGTTAAGGAAACGTGTTAATTTCTTTAAAAAATGTATAATGATAACTTCCGATCTATTTATAGAATACGAAATAAAAGAAAAACAATGAAATTGATGTCTGAAAAGAAATTTTGAATAAATTCAGTATTATAGACAAATGGTCTTGGAACAATTCACTACACTTCCTTAGAAACAGCATGGGAAATAATTATACAATCTTCCTTGACAGATTTTCGCTTTCCTTGATAGCCATGTAGACTTTTTCCGATAGTTTTTACTCTTGAGAAAGCTACGTAAAGTTGGCCATGCGAAAATACAGCATCGTTCAAGTACTACTCTACTCTTTAGAATATTTGTTAACTTTATTACCGAATTGAGAGGAACACCCGTGCAATTCAGTCGTCTAGAATATCAAGAAATTAGCTTAGTTTCCCTTACAGTTGCAGATTCTGCACGTCTCCGAATAGGTGGGGTTGTATCGAGAAGCGCCAGACCAACAAAATGTAATAAAATATCCCAGAAGCTCTCATTATGGTGCGAAGAATGTTTCTGTGAGGCCTTTGGCCCCAAAATTACAAACTGTAGCCTCTAGAACGCTTCGTTTAGTCGTTATTAAACTAAATAGATGTTTAAAATTGTGCCGTGTTGCAAGTTGCATTTGACATGAACAGGGGCGTAGCGTCCATGGATGTGGATGATGTGTTACATACCCTGACAATATCAACTATTTTTATTTTAAAATGATTTTAAATTGTCCATTTGTAACTTTATTTTTCTACTTCAAAATATTTCAATATATTTTCAAACATTGCGCCGTTGAGAATTAGATTCTTCACAAGGATGAACGAATCAATCTGAAATGCCGCCTAGCCTGCGTTGTGAACACGGTGTAAGATACACCGTGGCTGTGAATCAGATGCACAGTGACCCATTACATCCAGAGTGCCAACGAAAAAACTGTCGTTTTAGGAAACTTCATTGTTCTCTTCGGTGCTTGTAAAAGAGCGAGATAAATAAAACGACAATGTTCATTAATTAAAGTCTTATTGCCTTATTTTAATGCATTTAGCAACTATATATTCGTAGCCAATTTAGGTTAGGGATTGTGCTGTTTGAATAGACAAAGGTATGTATCTGTGCAGTCCACATCTGTGCTCTGGAATGGCGAGCACAACGCGATCCAAAATGCCTACATAATTATGGAATCGTATTGTTGTGCCGTGGACAAATTATAACACGTGAGAAAAAGTTTAAAATATTTGAAAAAATATGAGAGGATTGAATTTTATTTAAACAGGCTGTGTTGAGCAATACAACAGTGATATAAGGGAAAACAGGGAAGTCTGTCACACTTCATTCGAGTTATATGCATTTTTGGGAGACAAGGGCTTGTATTTTCTAGCCATAATGAAAAGAGGGGATCATCAAATAGAGACAACTTCATGGAATATATATGTGAAATAATGAAATATGATAAACCTGACAAGGATGATCTGGAAAATTCCAGTGGTTTCGTGCATGATTGATTGGATTTCAAGTGTGAGCATGGTGATGTCCCATGAAATTAAAAATGAAATTTCTAAAGCCTCTGTCTCCTCAATACTGGATGAAACCCTTGATGTAAGCAGCAAAGGACAACTGTCAACTGTTTTTCATTACGTGTCTGTAAATTGATTGATTTTCTCTTTCCCATTAAATTTTGATTATAGATCATTGCTTTCCATTTTATAAATTATGCCAATTTTAAAGGGTTTGAAATGATATGAATTGGACAATTTTAAAAATCGTTGGGTTTGATAGTGCTCTTATTATTAAAGTACGAGTACACATATTTATATTTTGCAAGGTCGTGAACTTCAGTCAACCTTTTCTAACTTTCAACCAGTAAAGTACATGAAGTACGTGAGCCATTGTTACTTTTATTGGATCAGTTTTTATTTAAATATACAAATTATTTGTGTGTTCTAATTAATCAAAGTGACAGAAATGGTATGGTGAATGAGGAATATTTAGGAGTCTTAAATGATTTTCTCATTTCTCGAGTTACATACCCTAAGCCAAAACTCAGGCTACGCTACTGGACATGAGTATTGAGATGCCTTTTGTCACCAAATCCTTCATATTTTTAAAGTCAAAGTGTGATTCGCCACGTCTCCGTAAAATTCTCCTTTTTTAGAGATCTCATTTATAAAGATTCGTGGCATGCGAGATCAGCAAAGTGCATCTACTATAGTACTGAAATAACTCAAGAGAGGATTTTATATAATATAAATAAAAAACATGAGGTGATGAAGTAGTGTCTGGACTATTGTATGATGTAACAACTGTAATTTCGCCTTTGTTGTCTAAGAAATATTTAAAACAAATTACATCTAACATTAATGAACCAATGCAATCTGATTCCTGCAATGTTTCGCATTTTTCCTTAGCACACTTCAAAATGTTCTTTCTGTGGACTGATCTTACACACCGAGTACATTTTTTAACTGTTCGTAGCTGTGGAGAGATAACATATCACGATTTCATTAAAAATTGTATGTGTGAAGGGAAATAGGAAACAAAATACTGCAGAAAGCAGACAAATCACTACTGTATCTGTAACACTGTTCTTCAATGATTAATGAATCACTCTACTTAATAATAAATTTAACTTGCTTGTATATAACATCTAGATATTTTACTGACATGCTTAAAATAGCATCACTGAATGTACCAAGAGAAAAGTCTTCATAATTTTCGTGCAAACAGTTCGACTTGTTTACTGTAAATATTCTTGCAAATGTAATATTATGACTGAACACGCTGACTTGAAAAGTTGAACGCATCACTGCTGATAACGGCAATACTGGCACAGGTAGAACACATACCAAACCGGTTAATCTCGGGATTACTGTGCACCTACTTCTTCAATATTATACGAGAGCAGGATATCGCTTGCCTTGACATGATCCATTTCACTTCCATTCGGTACGCTGGGATGTTATTGTTCACCGGAGAGGAATCGTTCTATTAAATTGTTTTTATTACCAAACCTAAAAAGACAATCTTCACCCTTCACCGTTCAGATTCGTCCATTCTTTGCCAATATTGTTTCTTTCTTCTTTTTCCGACAAAGAACGTCAAAAAATGTAAAAGCTTTCTCTGTCAATAGTTTGACTTAGTTCACGGCCTCCTGCGCCAAGGCTTGAGATGGAGGTGGTATTGGTAATTTCGGTGAGCGCCGTACCAGAAAAATGTAATAGAATGTCTAATAATATCTCTTTTTGTAGATTCTAATGCAGGGAACATTGGCCTCAAAATTTCAAGTTTTAAGGCCCTAAAATGCATTGTTTAGAGGTTATTTAACTATATACATTTTGACAATGGGATCATATGCTGCGGGTTGCATTTAAAACGAATATTTGGATGAGTTTTTTTTTTCAACAAATTCTTCCCATTTTGAAAGTCCAAGTGCAATTCGTCACGTCTCCGTGAAATTCTCTTTCTTTCGAGACCTCATTCATACGATTGGTTGCGCGTGAGATCCGCAACGGAAAGGTATACTACTGAAATAATACAGGAGACGATGCTTACAGAGCCAAAACACAGATTGATAAAATAAAATTTAAAAGACCAATTGTGAAAATAAAGAAAATAAATTACATAATGAATAAGATGTGAAGAAACGAACAAAAACATGTTTAAATATACAATGCAAGTGACAATTATATAAAAATATTGTTTGTGAATCTTCAGAATAAAATTTACAATAATTGGGATAATAGTTTTATCCAAAACCTACAGCAATGAACAAATTTGAAGGGGGCCATACTTATTAAATTTTCGCAATCTGAATAACATTTCTTTCCTTTCAGTATCAAATAAATTACATTGCTAAACGACATGCTCAATAGATTCAGATCCTTCACCTTATTCACAAATTTTACTACTGACAATTTGACATCTATATAAACTGCTGTTAAGAGACGTATGGTTGCTTCTTATGCGATTAATAGTAAAAGGGCTTTGCGTGGAACATCAAACGGGTAAAACCAAGGTTTCTTATAATTATGAAATTTGATATACTTAACATCTTGGATCAATAGATATGTACGCCATTACAATCGGGAAATTTTGTCGTTTAAGAAGTATATCTGCTCTCTTGTTTAAGATTCCTACAATAAAAACAAATTTCTTTACTTTTACAGGATTTGGCTGTACGCCCTAAGTGAAAAGATTTGAAACATTCCATTGAGCGAGGCACAAAAGATTCTATTTTACTTCGAACATGGAATATATACATTTCAGTCGGGGGCATCTGACAAACGAAAGTGATCAGTACATTTTGGCTCGGGATCCATTCCTCACCACTGCACGATTTTACCTGAACTGAACGGTAGTTAATGATTGTTTATTATATAGTACATGATTAAGGATATGACACTTGTAGAATTTACAAATAGAATCTTCATTCCAGTCTTGTCGACTGCTTCTGAGAGGCCAAGACGAGTTGCCTCCCAAAGTGTTCCCAGAAACCGAATATTACATTAGACAATTGGTGAACACGAATATTAAATAAAGAAATTGATTGATTATTTAGTTACACTAGCGCGGCACCACCTCACCACCTCTTCCGAATTAAGTTCTAAACTCCCGACTGGTTTCTCCACACCGACTGTAGTGAAGTGCATTTTGTGTGTGTATTAGGGGAGAGGAGGAGACACGAATCAGGAAGGATAGATTGCGCACGGGCTGTTTGTGAAAGTGACTGCTCCGGCATTCGCCTGATATTGATCGAAGAAATCACCGAAGACCACTGATGAGAGCTGTCGGTCGGTAAAATTCTCCTCTATACAGTGGTTGAATTCGTCGAAATCCAACAACGTCGCAAAGAATGCACAAAGTTTGAATGCACTCAAAAGTGTTTTGTTCAATATCACACAACGCTCTGAACAGAAATCTTCTGTTATTACATTTGTTTAATTGATTTAGTTTGTAATTAGTTTTTTCTTTAAGCGTTTTTTTTCAAATGCGTTAACTAAGCCTGCGTAATGTGATCTCTATACATGCCCTAACAGTTTGTAACATTTATCCTGGGACACTGTGTGTGAAATTATAACTTCTCTGTGAAAAGAATACGCACTCTTAAAACTCATTTAATTAATTTTTATTGCATAATTTTGCAAATTGGCTTAATTTTATACTTCGAGGGTCACTTCAAAAGTAATGCACATCACGTTTTTAAACATTCACTTTATTTTCCATATCTTTGATGTTTTTATAGTATATTGATCCATGAGGAACAAAAAGTTACCTCTCCACAAGATTTCCCTCTATTTCTACTGCGTTACGACACAATGGAACGCGGGCATGTACACCCGCACGGTAGAAGTCTTGGCCAGCACGCCTGAGCCAGTTCAGCAGCCCTCCCAAGGCAGTCATCATCTCTTGGATCCTACCTGGCACAAACCTTTTTCAACTGCAGTTATTTCAATATTATGCACACGCTTGCTTCTCCTGTACCTACATTCATTGACAATTCTTTGACCGTTACGTTTGTCAGCCAAAATGAGGTTGTCGTTGCGCTGCACATTGTCAGGAGAATGTGAAGAGCGCGGTCTGCCCCTGCCGGAGAGATCCTGGGTATTCGCTTACCCTAATTCACCATATAGGCTGGAAGCCCATCGACGCAATCAACAGCATCATCTCCATAATAATTTTTAACATCTTGTGAATGTTTATCACTGTCTCATTCTCACAGTACAGGAGTTATATCACAACACGATGCTTCCGACGAACATCTAATGCAGCTGCCTTCTTAAACAAGTGCTACGAGAGCAAAGTTTGCGGAAATAGGTTGCACTAAATTTGAATTCAAGTGAGAAGAATGATTTTACGAAATCTGTAGAGAATAAAGATGTAGAAAAGAAAATGAATTTTTAAATGTTTATGTGCATTACAAGTGGAGTGACCTTCGTACTAAGGTTTAAAAGTATAATTAATCCGAATTTCTTGTGTAGATATGCTACAAACTTTCATACCAATTGAGTAGGTATAAAACATTAAAAATGAGAAATTAATAATTACATGTTAATAGCAATTCCTAAATATTTCAACATTTCCGAAAATGAGAAAAAATTCTACAATTTTTCGAATTGCAAACAATCTTTGTGTCAAATAATTGAATAAGAGCTTTTCTGCCTTTTCTTAGAAAGTACCTTCGTAGGGGCGAAAAAGTAAGAAGCGAGAGATTGATCGGTTAAATTTCATTTTCTCAAGATGCACTAGAATGATTAGTGCTAAACAAGTAGAAGAATGCACAACATGTCCACAAGGAATTCGTTTTGTAACGAGGCGACCAGAGCATTCGTTTTCCCGCTCTGGATACCGCGATCGAAATCCCGATTACAACTTATGTAGTTCGCAGAAAATAAAAGTGGGTCCGCGGTGGATTTCCCTTCGGTGGGTCGCTCGTTGCTCCTCACGCCGAGAGAAGCCGAGCTGAGTGGTCCGGTGGCGCGCGGCAGCGACTGTACCTCGCAGAAGTTGGGCAGTTGCGCGCCACGGTGAGGGGCGCCCGCCGCCGCCGCCGCTGCCGGCGCCGCCGCCGAGGGGCGGCGCTGTTTACGGAGACAGAAGGCTTGGTAGGGGTGGCAGCCTGCGGCAGGGGGTGACAGGGGTGGCAGGGGGTGGCAGGGGTGGCAGGGCGGGCGCCGCGAGGGGCGCCGAGGCGCTCAGGCGCCGGCCGCGCGCGCGCCCGCGACGCTTCGGACAGACAGAAGGCCTCAACTTTTTCCACCTCGTGATAACATTTAGAACATGGTCGTGGAAGCTGATAGTTTGAGGATGTCCTAAAGGTCACGAAATCTACATGATCTATGAAAAATGTCTGCGAGAATGAAATGTTTTGAGAACAATTACATGAAAGTTATCCTGTTTTTCATGTTCTTCTCTTGCTCATAAGAGGAAGATACCAATGTTTCTATACTTCTTGTCGATATGCATATAGGAAGCCACGATATGCTAATAAGAACCATATTTAGAGTTTACTCTAAACACCTACTCCTTATCAGACGCACAAGATTTCCACATTCTATCCAACGATTTTTTGATTTGATATGCACTAGGCCATGCTGATTGCCAAAGAGTTCTTCATTTTAGTATTTCGGCAAGAAAGTCAATGCATTCAAGACAAGTCCAGTCCAATACCAGAATCATTTTTATAGTATTGCCACTGATTTATTAAAATTGAAATTGCCTTCGTCTTATGAGAGAAACAAATTACAAGCTGTTTCAATAAGCTTTTTTCTACTTCCATTGTACGGTATAATGCTGTCATTGGATGGCGGCGACCAGTTGCATAATGAAATCCATTTCAATATAGTTTTCATTAGGGAGTTTTTGCCACCTTGAACGTTAAGGACTATCGATCTTCTGCGCATGCGCAGATGCACCTAAGTGATGCAAAACTTGCACTGCGCATGAGCAGAAGATCGAGGGTGCGAAAGATTCGAGGGTGCAAAAACTCCCTTTTATGAAGAAGGTGTTGACCAATTACAGAGAAGCTTACAAACTAAGTATTGACACGTTATTAATCATTGAGAATCTCTATGTATACGAGTATATATGTTTCTTTCGATTGTGTACATCAAAAAATTACATGTGATATTATATTATGCTTGTCAGTTTTAATTTCTTTTATTAGTTGTATATTTTAGTGGAATATTATTTAACATAAATTGGATCGTAATTTCACTTTGATCCTATTTCACTAGCGCAGTTCACCCTCGCTGGCGGGGAGGTAGCCACAGAAACCTGCGGCAGCATGCCAGAGTAGGGTTAGGGAGCTGACCGCTAGGTGGCCTTGGCTGAATACTGCATGTCAACTACCACGAAACGATTCAATTTAAAAGTTTAACTTATAAAAGTCGCAGAAAATGTACCGTATGAAACTCAATGTAATGGGTAGTAATACACTCGTGTGAAGTTTGCGATATTGGCTCGTTTCTCGCTCGTATCGTAATATCACACTCGTGTATTAATACCCATAATTACATCATCGTTTCATAATGTACTATTATTGCGCACTATAACGTACTGATTACAGTCTTTATTATTATTTACAGTGAGTGCCGCCAATGAAGGAAAGGAATAAAGAAGTTAATAGAAATATACAGCAGTAAAGTTAAGGAAAAGAACCCATCAAAACACTAAGTACTTGTAATTGGGTGACATCAGAAAAGGAGTTATTATTTTTACGAATATTCAGTTTTTAGGACAAAATACATTTTTTTAAGGAGCAAACATTTCCGACTCTACAGATTCACTTTTACATTATAGGCATATCAACACATAAGATGTATTGGTCTATTAAGATATCTTGCTTTCACACCTAGTTCATGTATATCCTGTTGGGTCTCAATTGCAACACACTAAAATTATTCACTCAGCTAATAGATAGCCATACCCCCGAGCCGCACTTCTTACTACACCTCGACATGTCACTACACCGATCTGGGGATCCGCGTAAAAGGAGTTCATTATAAAACTCACGTATTTTCTGGCCATAGAGACGTGCACCACTTGAAATTCCAATAGCGTGTTTTAATGCGGTGAACAAAATAAGAAAGACAAAAATACTTTATAGAAAAATACATTTAAATCGCTAACAAAATAAAAATAAAATAGTCTTTAAATAAAAGAGACGAAATTGCAAATATGCAAGATAATTATCTCCCTTATTTACGTTTTTAATAGGTTTTTAATCGCGTGTTATATAAAATGTGTAAAATTTAATTTTAAAATAAAACCTTCATTGCTGCATCTAATGATGGCTAAAGGATACCGATGGGAGGCAATATTAACTTTTTTAGGATATGCGTTGCTTATTAAAACTTATCATTGATACAAAAAACAAATCTAGAAAGAATTTAATGTAAATATTGAGCATTATTAAATGTGTCTTGAATTACATTTTATTGTATCAGTATAAAAGAGGGTCTAGTGCTTTCTTTGACATTTTTCTTTTTGTTCACATTTTAAATGACGCATACAAAATAGACATTTTAGAAAAGGCCATGTGATGTGCTCGTAATGATTTTCATTCGAGACTAAAACTGACAAAATTGAAAATAGATATCATCAGAAGCGATTGACAGTATTTCTGCTATGACAGTCGATATTGCAGAACTAGTGATTATCGAAGAAACGTCGAAAGAACAATCGATTGCCTTCCTTCCGTCGCACACTCTCGTTCCTCTCGCCCCCATCCTGAAAGTCTTGTCCTTTCAAGGGCTCATCCAGTTGGGAGGGCGATCGGACGTTAAATGGGCATCGCGATACGGCGCTTCAGCGATAGAGCCATTCACGCAAACGACCTCTCACGTCCAATTGCGTCATTCTCACTTACTCCGCGACGGTTCCCGCAGCGCCGCAGCGAATCGAGTTGCTGATCTAGTTTTAAGTGCGGTCCCAGCTAGCCATGTTGGAGGTATTCTTCGCATATAACTAACGTACCATTCCAGTATGAAGAGGCTTCCCTGGCTGAATCAAAGGATAATGATAAGTTATAGAAGTAAACGTCAAATGATCAGCCTGAAATTGTGTTTTTACGTGATTGGGCCTACATTCTTCATTCATTTTGGGAAATAAAATCTTTATATTTACAAGACTGAAGGTTTTTGTTTAAAAAGGAATTTGAGCCTTCTACTCAATGAAATGTCGAAATGTTTGCTTTAAATGAAAGACTGTAGGCCCTAGATGGGTTATAGAGCGCTATTTTTGACCGGTTTTATAGTATAAACATTACTTTTCAACACAATAGATAATAAATAGAATGAACGATTAACTGTCGTCATTTGTTCATTATTTTGTTCTGCGAGTTATTACTCGTTCACTTTACATTTTCAGACGACAGAATTAGGAACTAATGTTGTTTTGAAAGTGAAGGCCCAAACACTCAACCGAGAATACACGAATGGCCCCGACGTCAATCAGCATCTGACCAATCAGCTGTCTCCGAAGGCAGCACAAGCGCTACGGACACAGCTGACGAATTATGCCTTTCTGACAGTGAGCTGGAGTCGCGCTCTTAAATGATTAAGATAATATACAATAAAAAAGATCACACCACACGCTATTAACAACATTCACGTACAATATTTTTATTTCTTCTTTGCACTTATCTACTGCTTAATGGTTATGTTCTTGCCCCACCGGGGTTCTGTGTGCTGCTCACCGCCATCTATATCATATTAAACGGTCAGTATCTACTGCAGACGCGCGTTTCTCATTCAGTCGGCGGTGACTTCACGTAAACAGATCGCAGCGCTCCGTCTGCAATTGTAAAGTGAACGAGTAATACAATGATCGTAGTTTCGTCACCTGTTTGCAAGTCTCTGAGTGTGAGATTGTAGTTATGTTTACAAAGACCATGATTGTGCAAACATGCACATTACAACGGAAATGCACATCCTATTCACGATGGAGATAGAGATAAATAAAAATATACTATGATGAAATTATAGGTGATTATCATAGTGGTTTTAGGAAAGGCAGAAGTACTACGGAACAAATTTTCAGCCTCAGACAAATATTGGAGAAAGCATATGATAATATAAATAGAAAGGAAATGACAAAGGTACTGTACGAGTTTGGTATACCATTAAAATTAGTAAGATTAATACAAATGACTCTGCAAGGTACTAAGAATGTAGTTAATTCCATGAAAAGATATCGGCGGAATTTACAACCCAGTGTGGACTAAAGTAGAGATATGAGTTATCTACTATGTTATTTAACACACGCCTGGAAAAAATAATAAGAAATATTGACATTAATCCAAAGGGAACAATTATGAATAGAGTTGTACAAATAATGGTA